>CAEGAE010077265.1:0-44131 GCA_903067095.1 Girardinus metallicus
TATATATATATATATATATATATATATATATCAAGTGTAACTTAAAATAAGTATGTTTTGACATTGAGCCTCTGTCTCTTTAAGTAGACCCTGCTCCTGTTTGTCACTACACCTTCAGCAATATAATTCCTTCATTAGGCCAGATACAGCCATTCTTAGTAACTCTGGACTGAGAAGTAGTTTGTATAAGTTCAACTGATGCATTAGACAGCCAGATGTTTGCTTATTGCTGCAGCTAATCTGGTCCAAAGAGATGGTGCTGTTCTCATAAATGATGACGATAATAAAATTAGGATGGAGCAACCACTGCCAAGGCTTTTTCAAATGACTAACTCCTCTCGTTGGTTGACTATGTCGACTGGGAGATATTCAAAATATCAGATAAATATGATGAGGTTAGATTATTTAGGCTTTTAAAGTGAGTCAGTATACCTTAAAGTCAATTCCTATATGGAGTGGGATCAAGTGTAGAGAATTCAGGATTGGAGTCATGTGTCCATGCATTTTAGTACCTGTTAAAAGGGAGCTGGCAATATAGAGGTGACTGAGCTCAGCAGACATACATGATATTACAATAGTCCAAACAAGAAATGTAAAATGAAGAATCACCATTCAGTGACTTTGATTGGGAGCAACAGTTTTACTTTTGGAAAAAGCTTGATATAACGGCCCCAAACCTCTGTTTTTTCTAGTTTCAGGCATAGTCCACAAATAGCCGGATCTTTTAAAACAATGTAGCAGAGATATTTGTTTCTATGAAATAATCTCGTCCACACCCGATTGGTTTAAGAAAATGCTTCATCCAGAGTACCCGGAGACAACCCACGCATGCACAGGCAGAACATACAAACTTCATGCAGAAAGATTGTGACCCTACAACATTCTTGCTGCAAGGCAACAGTGCTACCAGCAGCACCACTATACAGAATGCAGTGTTAGAGTAAGAAGTTAATAAAACACAAGACAATGTCGACTGGGAATTATATTAAATCAAATATGTAGACTCATGTGGAGCTTGAATGGCATTCTGCTTGATTGGGAGGGATAGATGGTGTGAAACAACTGACCTCCAAGTGATCTTTCTCCTTTGCAACTCAACGTATCCGAGCAGTTGGACTTATAAAAAAAACAAGTGCATGAACAATCGTAAAAATAAGTACCTCTCTTTCCTCCACCGAATGGCCAAACAATAACAATGGTCACATATGTGATGTCAGCGCCGCATGATTTCTTGCACACTGTCATGTGTTTACCTCTAAATGTCCACACACAAATTCTGTTCATTCTGAGTATTTTTTTTTCTTACAGTTAATGAAAACACAACACTTAAGATTAGAATATTACATCAGAGCAAACTTTTTTATGTAGAAATGTTGGCTTACCTGCCTGAAGTTATTTGTAATTTGAGAAATGAGCCCCACACACTAATTTATTAACTATGACTCTTTTGTCAAATTTTCTGAACACCACTGCAGACACTTTTGTTAATTTTTCTGATTCGTGAAGACTGATTTCCATTTGAAAACACACAGCACCAAAACTAAATTCAGAGCTGCAGGGGAAGTTGTATCTTTGATCTAAGACTAGAATCTTTGATCATGCAACACAGTGGCAGTGTTTCTACTGAGTTGTGTCTTTTCCTTAGAAATTCCTCATAGCCCTCTTATGCCAGCACACATCTTCATGTACATACACACAAATGCTCCATTTTTAAGCCACCACAGATGCGAGAGAGGACATGACATTTCCTCTGCAAGTATTTGAATTTGTTCCTCATATTTGCTGGTGACAAAATCCCCAAGATGCTTGTGGTTAACTGCAAACAGAAGAAATCACACTGAAACGCTGGGAAAAACAAAGTGTAAAGAAATGGGACAGGAGTAGGAGTCTGAGAGAGATAGGAAAAAATGGGAAGATTTATGAAACAAAAGTTCACCTTAAAGAAACTTGTGACAAAAAAACAACAAAAAAAAAACATTCAATAGCCTGAAGTGGTTATTCGATGGAAGTATTCTTTTACCTGTGATGGACTGGCAACCAATGTGTACCCCTCTTGCCCTATAACTACTGGAGATAGGCCCCAGTTGCCCCATTATCCTCACAAGCTATCACTTGTGTTGACAACTGATGGATGGATGGTTTGGATATGGTACTATGAACACTTATTTAATCAGATTAAATAAGAGTTCTGAAGATCTGGTGACTGCCTGAATTTCTTATATCATAAAATTGTATAGTGATCCATAAACAAATGAATGTACCTGTATGCACAAAGGACATGAATGAACCATTGACCTTTGATAACGCTGTGGCTGTGAATGTCTGAGAGGAAACGTTGATGCAAGTGAGAGAAATACCAGCAGTATGAGACTTGCTTGTAGAGAGATGGTTGACAAAACATCACCAAAGAACAGATTTTGTTTCATCGGAGAATACGGTTGACTCCAATGTGCACTGTTGCCACTAGTTACTGCTTTCTATTATGAGTCTAGCGAGGACAGGTCATCACCTCAAGGAACACAGTTCACTTAATTGGAACACTTGTAAACGGAACAGTAAAGAAAATAGAACTCTCCTCCTAAATGTCATTTCAACCTCTGAAGTCCAACACTATGAGTTTGTCAAACTAAGAAAATCGATTTGAACTATTCCGCTCTCTCCCACGCAAGATTTCCACATAAAAGGGTAGCCCGCCTGATCTCATGCCTGATAGTCTGAGTCTTTGCAGGAATAAAGATAATCTGGACCATTAAATTATCACCGAAAGAGCAAGTGAAAGTCAGATACACTTCAAAGGTTACAGGACACAGAACGTTTATTTTAGTCACATACTACAATGTAGAGCAGAGAGTGAAATCTTCTATCCAGCATTTAAGAAAAACCAAGGGTGTACTTCTCCGGCATAAATTTGCATTTGTTTGAAGAAGCATTGCAATTCAAAAGTCAAATGTTTGGTAAAATATTGGTAAATGTGGCATAACATTTTTGAGCATCCCTAACGGTTACTTTTCTGTAGTTTAGAAAACTAACCTGTAGGAATAATAGCTTACTTTCTAAGTTAACCTGAAGACAAGTTATACAAAGACCGGAAATTCTATTCAATTTAATAATAAAGAGGCAGGCTCACAAATACGCTTATAAAAAATGTCTATGATCCAGCTTTTAGTTTATGTATTCATCTTCGGTGAGTTTAATAGATGAATTCTCACCTTGCCCCATACTTGTCAAGCTTTGGGTTTGAGAATACGGGAAATGTCGCCTGGAATGGAGGGCGGGGGTGGGGGGATGGGGGCGAATGAACGTAAGATGGGGGTGGAGGGGAGGAAATAGACCAGGTGACAGACGAACGTAAGTTCGGGGGACCGGCAGACCAGGGGACGGAAATAGGAACGGGGGGAGCAATACGGGATATTTATGGCACCTTTGTTCGTCACACGAAACTCATCTACCAGCCATTTACTACCACGATGATTTCCGCCACCCGTCTGTTGATATAAAATTTATTGTGTGGTTTGTCCGTAAAGCTACACTTAGGCTATAAGTACCAACTACTCAGCCGCCCGCCGTGTTCAGTCTGTCTGCTCACCTGTATAAATACTCCTGCAGCGCTCTTCCCACCGTTCGCTCTCAACCAGCAGCTCCCGGAGGAAAAAGGCTGCCGTACTCCAGGCATCGTGCCATTCATTTTAAGGATGCCTATTTTTCCCCAAAATCGATGAAAACCCGGGCATTATCCTCAATCAATAAAATCCCCACGGGCCGAACTTGAAAATTGGACGTTATGCCGCTTTTGTCAACAACTCCGAGGCGGAAGTCAGAGCACAATGCAACACAAGTAATGTTCCGGCCAGAACATGGTGCGCTAAAAAATAAAACATAAATTAATGAAGCTTCGAGGCAGGTAAATTTTCCTCGAGGAATTTTAATAATCAAGGTACTCGAGTCATTCCTGACCACATTTCTTCCTCAAAGGTAATGGATCCTATCTCACCTTCCAGTTTAATAATGCATTGAACAGGTCTTAAACCAATTCAGTAGTTTCTTCAATGTCCTTAGATTTCTTTTCTCTGCTTGATGAATGTCAGTGATTTGACCCTTATTAAACAGGCCATCATCTTTTTCACAAACACTGGACGTGTCTTTTACCATGGTTGTTTAGGAAACGTACTGCATTAATAACACATTGCCAGCTAAAGGATCATCACCCCAGGAGTACATATTTGCCTATATATACAGGGGCATCTGAAAAAATCTGAAGGCAGTGGGTGGGTGGTCTGACACAAAGGGGAAGACGATAGCAGAGGGTTATAAGGGTTGTCGGATCAGTGACAGACAGGGGCTCTTTCCCCAGAGAGGGGCCATTACAGGGAGAATAGAGGAGGAACATGTTGGCGGGCCCTGCCACAGAGCTTATTGGCAATCTGTTAGTGGAGCCGCTGGCAGGAGAGAGAATAACGTGTCTAGGGACAGAGGAGTGCCTGTGAGAAAATAAAAATCTACTCTCCTCTGGATTCCTGGCAATGAGAGAGATATGTGGAATGGGTGGTGGTGGGGGTCAGGTGTTGACAGCATAAAAAAGAAAAAAAAGGAGTTGAATAAAATATATAGTGGTGTTTTGTTACCACAAGGCATGTTGGGAACATCCCAACTGCAGGATTTGCGTTTGTATTTAGTTCAATACCAGATAGGTGAATGGGGTGATTTTTGTGGCTAAAGGGATTGTGAGCCCAGACCAGAGCGATGACTTACAAAATGGGTTCTCACTCTAGAAGGGCCATAAATCACAAAGTGTGATTAAGTGTTCAGTGCAAGGTAAATTACCCTCTTAGGTAGAACAACAAAGTCTAGTTTTTAGTGGATATTACATACAGTTAGTGACCTGCTGTCTGTCTCATGTAACACTCATGTAACACAGTGTATGGTCAAGTTTTAAAATGCAAGACAGACATTTTTGTGAACTGATAAAGAACATAAAAACATACAAGTTTTCATTTACCAGTCTCATCCTGTTGTAGAATGAGACTGGGGTCGTACACTTTTCTAGAAATCAATTAGTTGGCATTAGGGTAATACCCAGGACAAGGTGTTTGATGGAAAAGGTTTTTCCATCAAACAAGTTCAAATGCTACAGCCATTTCTTAGCTTACCGTTTAAAATATCCTTTCGAGTTTTCTGTAACCTGAGAACTTAAAGCTTTTGCACCCAACAAAATAAAAAAAAAAACAACTAAACTTTTGTTAATTAGAACTTTTATGGATGGTCACAAGAAAACTCAAAATGTTTGTTTTAGTAATCATTCAAAGAGATGCCTGAATATCACCATTTCAGGTTATTACCACTATTTAACCAACAAGTGGTAATTTTAAACACTTGTAGATTCTTATATAAGCTCATTGGCATCAGGAGTCCTGGAAAATAGTAATTAAGCACAACGTCTACAGCATGATTTATTAAGACCACCTGGCAATATTAAAAACCAGCACTGTTCTTGATTCACTGAAAAATATTAGCTCTGAGTGCAGCTCCATGCGCCATGTGGATGCTATTTTCAACTTAAAAATGGGAGATGGAAAAATACTTTAACTGCTTAAACCACATTTCATTATTATTGAGACAATGCTTTGTCTTAAATTAAGTGGATCAACAACAAATCTTATTTCAGCAATTTAAGAACAAGTCTAAATTTTTTTCTTCTGCTTCTGCTTTGTCCATCTTCTTTTGCTCCAGCTCAGAGTTAGTGCTGAGAAAGATGCAATTTATTGGTATAAGAACCAGAACTTGCTCATGAAAACATGTAGAACTGGTGCAAACCAAGCACTAGCACAAGTGTAGCACAATTGGTGTGCTGGAAAAAGGGGCTTAGTTGCATAAGACAAAGAATCATTCAAACCCACACTTATGCTTAGAGGCAATTTAGAATTCCCAACACAACTAGATTTGCCCTCTTCCATCTTTTGAATTTAGACATAGATCAAGGTCAACATAACCAGCCTTTACCAACATCAATTAGGGATGGCTTTGTTCTGGGAGTAAGCAGTGTTGGTCAGAGTGATGTGCTGCACATGTTGCAGCACATCACCTTCATAATTGCAGGTCATTGCTGTTCTGTCTTTTTTTTTATTACAACCAGCAACATTTAAATTATTAAATTAAATGTAAGTTATTAAAACGCTGCATAATAATCAGCTTAAATTAACAGGTAAACCATGTGGTTTTATAACGTGTTACTGAAAAACAGATAAACTGAGTTTGTCATTTTCAGAATCAGTCTCTGACTTTTGCTGCAGGCATGTAATCGAGCCCATTTAACTGATGAGATTCTATCCATGTCTAAAAAGGTTTTGTGGCTATAGACACAAAATAGTAAAATAATAGTAAAAAAATATAATTAAAAATATAATTTAAAAAAGTTTCAGGTACTGCAGAGAAAATTAGCTTGAAAAACTTTGATGCAGAACGAAGAAGAAAGGATGGATGATAGAGCTGTGTGATACTTCGTATAGTCACCTTCCTAAAATAATGGCCCAAGTCATTTTTGCCCAAATTGATTTTCTTTGTTTTTAAATAAAGAGGTGGTAACTTTTTGGCAATAAACACTCTTGGCAAACAATGACTTATTGACATTATTTTAGGAAGGTGACGTTACCAAGTAATTACAGGGCAAGTATGACCAATAGATATAGATCATTTTTATGATTTAGTATTAATATATAATCAAACTTCTGACTTTTGGATGTTTATTTATTTTGTTTTTTCTTTGAATTAGTTTCTTAAAAGAATTCAGACAAAGTCTACAAAATACTGAAAGGAGAAAAACAAAACAAATTAGTGTTTTGTTTTTTTTTCCTTTAAACAAAGTAGAAAACAATACAAGTTGAGAGTAAGGGAAATCTTTCTCAAGGTAGATTTGAGAAACTACCACACAAAAATAAAATCCAGTTTCAAAAGTGAACCTGAAACTGAAATCTGCATCTTGTAGTGCTGTTATTGATCCAATACTGATACTAACTTGATATTTTGGATCCATATCCAAAGTATTGAAAACCTTCATAATTGAAATTTTCTTATTTATTATTTATGACTTGCAGGGTATAGTTTATGTTTGTCTGCACTTCATCAACTGTTAATATAACTTTTCTTTCTTCAGAACATATAATTATCTGAGACACACTGTGTCATAGTTAAAGTTAAAGAACAAAGGAAGAACCAGGCAACAAATGCAAAATAAATCCTTTGAACTTATTAATTTAAAACTCACTCACTACTACATTTATATTAATGCCATAACCATTTCATCACATTGCGTGTGGTGCAGAGATGAAAGTAATAACAAAAAAATGGCTTAGAAGTACGATATAATATAGATAACGAGAGACAATTGAAGAAAAGGCGGGAATTAGGAGGTGCCAAATATCCTTCAACTGGGGTTAATATTTCAGTTTAATTTCACACTGTTTGATATACAGTCAGATATGATGCTGCTTTGAGCATCAGATCTGGTGTCACTGTTTCAGTAACAGTGGAGATTTCTCTTTCCAAAAAAAATGAATGATGTTCAAGTGGAAGATGAATAACATCAATCAAACCCTGCGCTGAGAAGGAACCCAAGAGGGGAATTATCTGCACTTACTAGAGGTGATGTCATATTAACTGCTGAAACTATTCTTTGCAACCTCCCAAAAGAGGCTGGGTATGATCTCCTGAGCCGTCTGAGAAACCAAGGTTTCCCAGGGAATTATTGATTTTGTCTCATAATCTAATTTTGAGACTTTGGAGCAAAGGTAAAAAGAGAGAAAGGAAGAATATCATATTACAGATTTTTTATTTTTTTATTTTTTTTTTTCTGGCACTTGGGGTGGAGTGCCAGGGTGGAGTTCAAGCATATTTATTATAAATACGCTTGAACTTATTAGTCTGGTGTGCAGACACTTTTTCATTGTCATATGCACTGCAAGAATTAATTGGTAGGAGGGAACCCTTCAGGCCACCTTGTCGGGTGCAAATGATATTTTCATAGCCTAAGGACACTATTTGAAAGCAAAAAAAAGGTGTCACACACCTACCTGATAGGCGCAGATTTAACTAATTTATTAAAAATTGAGGGTGGAAAATGTATACGTACAATGGCTCTCTCGAAACTTAATCAAGTGCTTAATTAATTGTTAGCAGTTAATTGCTGATATTAGATCTCTGTCTGAGCCTGAATGACTTTTAATGCATAATAAATTGGTGGGTGAAATATTATAGCTGAATGAAGTGGAATATATAAAAAAAAAGATTCTTAATCATATCTAATTAACCTCCTTGGAAGTTTTGATGAATACCACATGGAGGGGCATGCCTTCTTTGGAAGATCAAGGGAGGAGGTGGAGAACAAGGGGACTTGCAAAAGAAAAAAGAAAAATTCTGCATCATTCATGCAAAGGAGATGCACAGTGTAATTCAAAACATAACATTTTGGGGAAAAATCATTTAATACAAAGTTAAGAAGTCAATACCACATTAAAATGTCTGAGTGACTATTATGTACAAAACATTTAATTCAGGCACCTCAAGGTCGTGTATAAAAAAACTAAATGAAAAAGTCCAGTTAAAATTCGAAAACATTCTCTGTTATGTAATATAAACTGCAACTTATTTAAGTTTGATTATAATGCAACACATTTCAATCAAGTAAAATTGAGTTTTACAATAATCATAAAACACAGTTAGACATGCACCATTTGAATGCTCGATTTTAACCTCTCACTACCTTGGAAAAAGTCACTTTTCTTATAATTGGCCAAAACAAAACCTTTTCAGATTCCAATGGCGTCCTGGATTCTTCAAAACACATGGATATTGCCGGACCCTAAATTGTTAAAAAGAAGTTTAATGAGCTGTCCTAAGTGGGATTAACAATTGCTATATATTAAGTATAATTGATGGTATTTATTCAATAACTCCTAGTTCTGGTAAATATCCAGAGCCTTTGTGCTTCATTTAAGTTTATAATCAAGGTTCTTCAATGGAATGTGAAGAATTCATCTTTTATGTTTAATTCTTATTAGATTATGGTGTAGATTGTGACACAGCTTGGAATTAATGATTCTAACTTAACATAGCAAATCAAATCCTTCATTTAGAAAGGCACAAATGTGGTAAACCTTACAAAGGTTTACTTGGAAATCTTGAAAACCACAAATAAATGTGCTATCTGAGAACCAAGTTTTCTATGTCAAAATAATATTACTTATTACTTGAGCAAGGTAGTTTATGGAGGCCAGTTGTTGCTTATATACTTCATTTAATATCTAGTTTGTGAGAAACTAATCTACGCTACTTGAATTACTTCCTCTCTGACCTTCCTGTTCCAACTTCCACCTCTCATTTCATCACTGACCTTGTATGGATGGGTACATAATTAAGGATCCTCCCGCTGGGAGAAATGTATGAAAAGAAGGAGAGGTGGTCATATTTTTTCAACTTCAGAACAGTTCTTCTCACACTTGTCTGTGTATCTGCACCAAGGTCAAATCGAGTGTATATTTTAAGAAGATGGATCGTCCTGGCAAAACGCTCATATTCAGGCCTGGCCCACACTCTCCACACCAAGATATTAACTGGCTTTACCTAGCCCCTAGGACACACATTTCTCACAGTGCATTTTTTCTGTTTTTATGTGGAGACATGCCTTTGACAACAATATATGGACTATCAACATCTGATTTATAGCTTGAGCCAACAAAATCCCCAAATCTTTTTATTTGTATCAACACAAGGATGCTTTGTTAGTGTTGATAGAACGTTAAAACACACACAAATACATATTTGATTAAGTAGAATTGGTATTTCTAATACAAATAAACAGTCACAAATACAATCAGCGTCAAATAGAGAGTGGATCCTGCATTTTCATCCAATTTTTGTCCAACTATATACGAGACGTATAAAAAAGTTTGGTAATATTTTGTGAAGAAAAACTCCAGAAACTGACATGACCTGGTCAGATTCAGTGAAAGGCAGGAACTATATAAATATCTAACAGCTATCTGTTAAAATGTGTCTCCAGTAGACTTAAATAACTCCACATAAAGGAAAAAAAAAACAGTCAAAATTTGTAGTATTGTTCTTGCAGTTACCAATAATGTTTACATTGACAAATGTTGATGAAACTGACCAACAATTAACTCGATGAAATGACTGCATCTCTGTAAAATTTAGAAATTCTCGAGGGTCTTACAAGTATGTGCACTTCACTTCGAGGATTTGCTTAAACATGCATAGATATCAATTTATTACATTAGCTTGTCATCACATGTATTTTAAAAGTCCTGATATTGTTTCCCCACTGAAGATTGTCTATTAATAGACTTACTCTGAAATTAATTAAAGATACTTTCTTTCCACAAGCCTTCGGTGTGGTCTGCACCCAGTTCCTTCCTCTCTTGTCATTCTCAGATAATTCACCTGGCAGCCAAGTGTCAGAGGTCCTCAGCTGAATAATGGTTAATGAAGCATGTAACCTGCATTACTTCTGCCTTCACTTCCTGCCCTTAGTGACATGTGCTGCTCTTCTGTGCTCTTCACTCCACACTGCATTAAAAGGGGCAGCGCTCTGAGGCAGCTTCCTGCTCTCTACCTGTCTAAACCGTTCTGTTTAAGCTTTGCCAAATTACTCACTGGGTGCTGTATGCAACACTGCTTGCTGAGGAAACAGTTTATAAAGTTCATATTCCCACTAACATCCTGACACATTCGTGCTCTCAGACTGTCGGTCATGATTCTATTTTAATTCTTGCTAGTGTTTCACACCAAAAGTAATATGAAAAATGTGCCATACTTGAAAATGTGAAACAAAAGAGAGGCAACCTTGACAGCAATTCAAATCTAATTGTTTTAACTTGCCAAGAAAATGAAATATTGATTTTATGTTGAAATTTAAGTGTTCTGTTGTTGTTATTAAAATAGCACATTTACGTGAAAAGATAACTTTTCATTCCAAAGTAATTGCCACAGACACATTTTAGTCCTGTGAAGCACACATTGGTTTTGTACTAATATATGCAGGCAATAAAAGACTTAGCATACTCAAAAGGCACAGAACTGTTGTTTGTTTTAATAATCATCACACATTTTAGAGGGCGCGTGGATTTTGGTCATTTTGTGCAATAAGATGCAAATGCTTTCAATCAAGTAATTAAATTTTTGCATGCTTTTCTTTGCATATTTTCACAAATATAGTTGAAATCATATATTTACATACACTAAATAAAAACATGCATACACTTTTTTTAACTGTCTTAAGTTAAGTCAGACCGAATCTAAGTTGTAGGTCACTTAGTGTTAATTTTTTTTTTTTCCTATTTACTATATGTCAGAAAACTTTGTGAGAGCTGAATAAAGCAGCACAAAAGAATTCTGACCACAAGGACAAAGAGAAGTCAGCCCTTGTTAGATAAGCATGTATGAAGTGGCGCAGTAAAAAAAAAAAAAAAAAGCTCAAAAACTTTGCAGTCTAACATTGGAATTTAAAAAAGGAAGGGAAGAAAGAGTTGAAAACAAAGAAGAGACAATGACACACAGTTACTGCTGTTTCTCTAAATTCATCATAATAATAAAACATAAATGAAGCATTTTTCTAAACACTGAAAGACACTTCACGCAATTCAAGTAAAATTACAAACAATTACTTACCATAAGTAAATCAAACAAAATCATAAAAGGAGGGCACTTAAGTACATATCACATTAAAAACACAAGATAAGCATAAAACAGGACAATAGTAACATGATAAAAGTTGTCAGAAAAGGTGTGTTTTTAGATGTGATTTGAAGGTGAAAGGTCTGTAGAGACACAGATGTATTTTTGACATGAACAGGATTTTTGACATGCGTACTAAATTTTCTGGCTTTTTTTTCTGGCTGGAAGTATTCATTTTGTGTGAGATCTTTGTACTTTTATGATTTATAGGTTTTGTTTGCAACATTTACTCCTTATTAGACAATGTTAGACTTTGTCATTTGAGTTTTGGAAGGTCTTACTTACAAGACTCTTAACTTTTTCTTCTACCATCATTAAATTAACCATAATTAAATTAAACATTTAAAGCAAATTGTTGTAACTTTAAATGAAGTAAATACATTTATCAACAGGCATTTATAGTCACTTAGTTGCTTCCATGCAAAAGCAAAATGTCAAAAGACCACAATTAATTTACTATTTCGGTGCAGTCCCCACATAGAGATAATCAGAGATTTTCCATTTGTTTCTGCAATTGGATGTTAGGGAGCTTAAAGTACAGCACTTAAAGTCCAGTCCAAGTGAAATACAGAAGCAGCTTGAGGCTTATTGATCTCAAGGCTGCAAACATCAGCAGTGTAGCCTCTTATGCTCAGTTGATGTACAGGCCGTGAACTTATGACCTTTTGCTGTGTCAGGCTTTCTGGGTCTAATCCGTGCAAATCATTCAGGGTCACAAATTATGCTGGGTTTGCAATTTCTGTCTCACAGTGGACTACTTCAGTGTTCCCCCCATAACTGTGTTCTAAGGTACAAATAAAAATCATTTTTAGGTGATACAGCATATTAGGGCTGTTGTAAACCAATATTTTAGTAATCGAGCAATATATCAATTATTCTTAAAATTAATCGAGTAATCGGAATAAAAAATAAAATATTGGTAAATCTGGCATAACAGCAGTGTTACTATCGGATATCAATATCAGTCCAATTTTTCATATTTGAGCTTCCCTACTAGTTACTTTTTTGTTGTTTAGAAAATTAACCTTCGTTCGTCAAACTCAGAAACTCATCTACCAGCCATGTACGATGCTTTCCGCCACCCGTTTGCTCAGACCGGGATCTGAAATTTATAGTGCGGTTCGTCCATAAAGTTACACTTATGGACCATCAACTACTCAGTCGCCCGCCGTGTTCAGTCTATCCGCTCACCTGTATAAATAATCCCGCAGCCTCTTCCCGCCGTTTGCTTTGAACCAGCAGCTCCCGGAGGAAAAAGGCTGCCGTACTCCACGCATCGCGCCGATCATTTTAAGGAAGCTTATTGGTCCTCCCAAATCGATGAAAATCGGGGCATTATCATCAATCAATAAAATCCCCACGGGCCAAACTTGAAGATGGGACGTTATGCTGCTAACACTTAGCTTTCGTCAACAACTCAGGCGGAAGTCAGAGCTCTGCACAACGCAAGTAAAGTCCCGGCCGGAACACGGTGCGCTAAAAAATAAAACATAAATTAACGAAGCTTCGAGGCAGGTACATTTTCCTCGAGGAATTTTAATAATCAAGGTACTCGAATCAATCGAGGAATCGTTTCAGCCCTACAGCATATGTATTTCATAGTGGTTGTACTTCTTGATTGGAGAAAAACTTGACAACAAATATTGAAATGTAAAAGGTACAACACTAAGTACATCAAGGTAAACATGATTCAGAATAATTAATGAGAAACTAATCGATAAATTATTTTAATTAGAGCTTAACTCTTACTCCAGGACTACACAGTTATATTGTATGAGTTTGAAGTAGGACCAAAATATAGACAGGAGCATCGAATAATCATAGTGTGTTATCTCTTGTAAAAATAACTTGCAGGATGAAGAACAGGCAGCAGAATGGCAGGGAAACTGGAACATGTCATGGAAGGAGCCAGTGAAGAAAGGAACAAAGGAACGGAGACAAATGAACATTAGTGGAGCTAAGCAAAGGAAGAGGCCTGAAACTCCAATAAACAGGAAGGAAAAAGACGAATTTAGAGAAGAAAAATCCAAATGCACCAACAACAGAAGGTAAGCATAAACTAAGAAACTGAAAACACAAAGGAATTACCTAATATGGCAAGATCTAAGAAAGTAAATGCTCTAAGCAGAAACTCAAATGATACACAAAATTCAAACACCCAATGATCATAACAGCCAACAAGCCAATATTTTTTTATTGACTATTTGCACATGATGTCACTGTTGTATATTTTTATTGTAGGCCTACATCAAACAAACTCTGATTTGGGCAATTTAGTGATAGTAAATTCACTGATATTATTATTAGCCTCAATATGAGTTGGTATTTGTATGCTTATTTCTTAAATATGTTTATAATCAAAGGTCTTCTGTAGGATTATCTTTATGTCTTTATACAACAAAATACAAGATCTGATGTTGCATTTCTAATAAGTGATTTCAGAAACGGTTTTAATAGAGTTTTATTTTCTTTTTTGCTGCTTTTTGTAGGACATTTCTGATTGAATGCCAAAGTTATTATTAAGTTTTTGTGTAGCTTCTGAAATTCTAAACAAAGATGTCAGCATGCACCTATAAGGAAGCGGTCAATGGCATTTGGTTGCATTGAAATATTATAGACTTAGTGGTTTAGCTCTGGCATTTTAGCAAAGTTAATACCATCTAGTATTCATTCCTTCACTCTCTTTCTATCTCCACCTCTCTCTTGCTATCTGTGCCAAATTATTTATTTCCAATGCATGAAGTATCCTTCCACATGAGTAAGCACGCTGTCATTCATAAACGCACTCAGTCTGGCAAGAGATAAACAAATAAGCAATGCACGTATATGACTAATTTCAAATGCTATTTCTATTTCCTTATCAGTCGTTTTTCTGTCTCTTTGGGTGCTATCGTTCAATTAAACACCATTATCTGCAAGAAGACATTCAAAGTTTTTCGCTCCTGAGAAACTGCCCTGTTACTGATTATTTATTCCAAAGTAGGAAAGGAAATTATTGAAGAGGAGTTATCAATTTGGAAAACAAAATTAGAATTAAGATATTATTTTATTATGGGGAAATTACTTCATGAAATTGTAGTTTATTTTAAATAAATTGTAGAATGAACACTTTATTATTGAAATTGATTTAAAATGTTTTAGATCTAAGGAGACCGAGCAGATTGCACCAAGTTGTTGACTGTACACCAGTCAGTAAATATGGAGCATGCATGAGTCAGGAGTGGAAAGAAAACTTTAACAGGATGGTATGGTCAGCAGAACCTGACTCGGTGTGACCGGTCCTCTGCCATGACCGACGACATTTGAGAAGACAGCACAAACATAAGTAATTCAAGATGTCTTAAAGGATTAATGGTTTGTGGAAAATTGTCTTGACTGCAGCCGCATGTTTATTTCTGTTATCCATTTAAGCTTTATGTATACAAAATGTTCTTGTTTCATTTCGTTGTGCAAATTCTTTGCAGAATTTGGGGGATGCTATCACTTGTGCTCAAGATATTTTTTTTTCTTTGTTTTACATTTTTTGTGTCTATCTTTCTGCTGGATTAGCCAGAGATAAACTTGTCTTATCTCTTTGAAAATGCACATCTCTATTCTTAGCATTCCTGCAGTATGTCAGCACTATTTGTCTGCTTTTTATCTTTATACTCTTGTCTGATCTGATAAAGATCCGGTTCCACCTTGGGTCTGCCAATAATTGTTCCTACAGTAATGTAGTCTTTTTTTCTCATTAATTGGAGCATCTGATCTCATTGAACAATTTGCTCAACATTAGGTTTATATAAATTCCAGAAGTTGATGCCAGTGTTGTTTTTAGTTTACTCAGAACAGTTTTCCTCCTTTCTCCTGGATGGTATTACAAATATGACATAACCCACTTTTGCTAATGGGAAAGCATTATGTTGGGTGGGGTTTGTGTGTCCTGGCAGAGGACCGAATGCAAAATGCTCAAGCAAATGGGCAAAATCTGTTTTCTGAGTGTGATGTTGCCACAATACTTTGGGTGGAGTTTGGAATAAGGTGCCCCAGCTCATCTTTAGATTTTTTTTTTCTTCTTTGCATATCCTTTGCACCCTTGAGTGCAAAAACACTTTCATATCAACCATTTGAACCCCTTTGATTACGCATGTGATCCAAATGCAACAAACTGGCACACTGAATTCAGTGGCAATATCATTGTTAGAAATGCTGATTATGCCCACTTTTTATTATCTGGCAACTTTTGTTGCCACTCATAATTACATGATGGTTGAATACCATCAAGAGTACCCCATCTCAAAAGACCATTGTGTTTGAGGGCTGTATTTAAGCATCTTAACCAAAAAAAAAAATGTTACAACCTCTATTGTCTTTAGCAAGCTGCAAAGATTAATCTGATGCCCATCCGCTACCAAAGCACACAGTAGCAATAATAATGGATATTACCATTTGATGTTACAGTATTAAATGGGGGTATCTATTTTTTGTTGCTTTATATCATATTATAATGTTAATTTCTCATTAAAAAACATACCTGGAGTGCTGCTTTGATTCCTTTGTGTGTATTTGAGGAATCTCTTGTGGCAGCAATTTGGCAGTGCCTGAATACTTGCTCATACAAACGCCACCTGTTTCCAAAAAGCTCCTCCTCCCCTCCGCCTTCACTACTCAGCTCCACCAGACTAGCCAGTAGCAATTATAAGCTTACTATACAAACTACACTACAAACTACAGACCCAGTGGTTGTAAATGGCTCAATGGAGGAGCATTATTATGATGAGGTGTTGAAACCAGAGTGTCAGAAAGAGCAGGAGCTTCTTAAAGTAACAGAGACCCAATTTTAAGGTGTTAATTTGCAAAGTCAAAATTCTTTTAAGTCTTGTCATGCAGCATTTTTACACCAACTGAAAATATATAATACTGCCCCTTTAAGAGATAAGTGCCTATTCCAAGGTCTGGCTCCAGGCTGTATCAGTGTGGGAGTTTTTTGCCTTCTGAATGTGGTCAATATCTCTTGAAGGAGCGGTTTTATTCTCCTGCCGATTAAAGTGAGATACCTCTTTCATCCTTTGTGCCCTCCCACATGTGGGGATCTTTGCAAAACTTTTTCAAATCTATCTAATGTTGAATTCAATTTTTGAAGGGGATTTTACTGTTAATCCTTTTCAGGACTGGTACAGCTCTCCAACGAGCTCTTTCTAATTCTGTGTGACCTGTCTGCAAACAATAGCTTTATCAAAAATATGTAATTAAGAAAATGCTGGAAAAATCCTTAAAGTAAAGATGAACTTTAATTTCAGGTTAATCAAATTAACTGTAACTGAAGGCACACCTGCCCTCATGCACACTAAATGCTGAGACTGAATCAAAAGGGAATTCAGAAAATTACTAATTTAAGGATAGGCACATTTATGCATATCTAATTTTTAATAAAATTGTTCACCCTTTGATCTATCCACCATACATATTCCTTAAATAAAATATCTTGAAAAGATTGATCTGATATTTTTTTTATCTGGTATCTTAACAGTTGTGTCTTTATGAATGTAGTCATTGTTTATTTTTATTACTTTGTTTAGAACCACACTTGTGAAAAGAGAATAAATATTAAAGCACTGAAGACACGTTTTGGTTTATGCGCTGTAACTAACGCACTATTCAGTCATTGTTGTTACAGATTACCAAAGTTAGATGGAGCCAATCCAGAAAACCACTGTATATTGGCACTAATAGCATGGCATGTTTGCTCTATTTTTCTATAACAAAATTATGGCATGACGCATAAACAATAGTTTTTCTGTTTTTGTCATATTTACCTAACTTGAAAGTCAAAGGCATATGTTTCAGGTGTTCCAGATAATTGCTGTTGTCTTTTTATTTTTTATATATATATATATATATATATATATATATATACACACACACACACACACACACACACACCTTTCTTCTGGAATTTGGGTATCTCAGCACGTTGCACTGTGAAATCAAAAGGTGTTATCAGATATTCAGAGGATTCAAACCTCTAAAGTTATCAGTTAAACTGCCGAAACGCTTGGAGGAGCTGGCCCTTTTAAGCTCCTCTGATCCCATTTAAATTGCTAAACGTGATTTCACCATGCTACCCTAAAAGACTACTTGGTTGCTCTAAATCACCACAATTGAAATTTCATTGTAGCCTTTAGCTCTGAAATAGATGAGTGAAAATCAAACACTGCAGAGTGCAAGACATTTAAGCAGTATATTATTAGATGAAGGTATATTCTTCAAAACCTTTTGTACAGTAAGGTGAGAATGAATGTCAGGAAATGTGTTTCAATACTACAAAGTTCATTACTGAATAATGGATACACTGCAAATAGTAACAAAAAAAAAATACTCAGAAATGAAATGACTAATCGAGTTTAAACAGAGAGGTATGCTCAGTGTAATTGTGAATGGATGTGTGGAGAACTCAAATGAGACATCAGGCAAGGACTGAAAAGGGAAGAAAAAAACAGCTGTGGAGTGGTAAAAAAAATGTGAAGAGGGTGACAAGGAGCTGTATGGATTTCAAGAATTTTCACTAGGCTCAGCCCCAAGAAGCTAATACCTCAATTCACCACCTGCAGCCCAGCATAACACTCTTTTTTCACATATTCATTTCAAACATGGTGAAAACCCTGAAGGAGAATGAGGAAGAGAGTGAGAGAGGCAGTACTCTTGCTTGCTATCCCAGTTTTATTTTAGCCCCACAAGGCATTGCAGAAGTTGTCATATGGAGGAGCTAAATTTTTTGACATCCTCCAGGAAGCTGTGGAGTTGGATTTTTCTTTACACCCCCATGTCCAAACCTTTTAGCCCTGTGGTTATCTGTTTGAGTTTTCTGATGAGACAACATCACATGTCAATTTGAATGAGTGCAGTGTTTTCTAAAAGTGAGCTAATGTTTAGAAGATCTGGGCTTATTTTAATGTCAGAGTATGTTTACCAATTGTCTTGCAAAAATTAAAATTCCCTGTGCCAACGTAGAGGCATATGTAATAATGCTAACTTTAACCAGGGATAACATTGCAGATGTTTTCGCTTAAGAGTAAGATTTTAAGTTTTATAAAAATGTACTTTTACCTGAACCATCAATAGATTCAAGACCAAACCGATGCTGAGGCTTCAGCACAAGCAAACTCATCCCATTCAGTAGCCTATAAGCTAGTTTCTGACTTTGTCATTCATTAATTTAACGCTCTGCAACGCCCACAGGGACACGCATAACCTATTCGCTCGACAATCCAGAAACATACGCTTTACCCTGTGTCCATTCATTACATACTAAACACCTCACAGAGCTCTTTGAGGAGACTTTGTAGAAGCTAACTACATAAATACAAATAATGCAGGACATTGTATTCTTAGATAGAAATGCAAGAAGGAAGGGCTGACTGAAACCTTGGTTTTAATTCCACTCCTCAGCTTCTCTGCATTCATCTGTTTGCTGCACATGTCCACTGTGGCAATCACTTCAAAAACCTGCGAGAAGGAAAATGGAGAGTAAGCCGGTGCACTCACAGGTCATTACACCAAGCTGGAACTAACAGATGACATTCTGTCTGATTTCTGAAAGGTCAGTCCAAGATGGAACTGCTGCTGGAGAATTAAACATTCAAGCAATGGGCCCATAATGGTATTTCATGGATGTTAGGTCCTTTGTCATGTGACGGATCCAGGGTAGAGTCAACTAGAAGCAAAATCAAAATATTTTGAGACTATTCCCACTAAAACAAATTAAATTTCTTGCCATCAGTCTGCAAGGGAGCATTAATAAACAAATCTATCAACTGAGCATTAGAGTTGATTTAAATGTTGAGAGCTCATATGCAGAACTCTGATCTGTTTATTTCATGCAGGTTTGAACTAAGTGCTTGGTCTAATGGTGGTCTAAGATAAGAGTCAGAACTAAAAACTATTAAGATCCAAAAAAAGACTTTCAATCAGGCAAAACAAACAGCCAAACTGCACAAATACGAAGTTTGAGCATCAGATAATTGTATGATTTGTTTTAGCTATCGTGTTACAGTAATAATTCCAATGTGCTGATAAAGACCCAGCATTTTTACATTATTTAAGAGCAAAAAACTCAAAGAATTAATTCCTTCACAAGACAGTCAGCTTGGCGTATGCCAGAGATACTGGAATTGATGCCCCGATTCAATTAAGTAATTAGAATTTTATAATAATTATAAAATTATTATATGGTTGGCTTATTAGTTACTTAAGCCAACCAGGTCTTAGTGCTGTCAGTCACAATCTTCTCTGGCGCTGCACACCCCCTCACTGTTGTGATGACTGCTGAAAGCGGAGTGTCGGAAAGAGCAGGAGCTTCTTAAAACGACAAAGGTCAATTTCAAGCCATCAAGCTGTGAAGTCAATTTTTTTTTTTAAGTTATATTTGATGCTCACCAAATTTTTATTACAACTGAAGGTAACAAAGTGTCATGATTGTGCTATAAAATGGCATAAGGGGAATTGCTTTTATAGGGACTGTAAACAAATTTTGACTGGAACAAATTTTGAGTTGAATATTCAGCAAAGTAAACCATTTCAACCCACAAATTGTATGCGTGGCTCTAGTTCTCACTATTGGTTTTGTAAGATAAAAGCTTTTAGAGGCAGGTGGTAGACAGGCTTGATAGTGGTGGCACAGTATGCCCTAAAAATGTAGCTTCTCTTTAAAAATAAAAAAGCCTTTCTAAAACCTCTACAGTGTCACTCGCGCAGAACTGCTGGATACAATTCTTTCCATGCAGTACAGCATGCATGAATTATGATTCAATTTAAAACATTCTTTACTGGTCATTTAATAAGTGCAATAAGACAAAAAAAAATTAAAGCAGTAAGGCACGTAATGGAATCATGTTGATCTGACTGTTTTTAAATCTAAAGATGCTAAAGGAGGCAGTGTGACTCTCGGGAGCAATAAACCACTGTTATCATGAACAAAACAGAATTTAATGATCCAAAGGAAAATGGAAAAGTGTGGGTATTTCCTGGTCTTTATGCCTAACAGTGTGTTACAAATGCAATTTATTCCTTTCAATGCAGTTTAGTGTGCTCTTCAAACTTTACATCACAAAAGCTTGAGTTTTGCCTGTAGCTCCTATACATCTACACGTCTCACATTCAATGTCTTAATAACTACTCTTCTTTCAGTTAAGTTTATCATGTTTAATATTCTGCTCATCAGTTTTAAGACTCCATATTCTTCACCCAAAATGCAGAAATTAGCTGTCATTAAC
The DNA here is from genome assembly GCA_903067095.1 of Girardinus metallicus. Classification (NCBI taxonomy): domain Eukaryota; kingdom Metazoa; phylum Chordata; class Actinopteri; order Cyprinodontiformes; family Poeciliidae; genus Girardinus; species Girardinus metallicus. The sequence continues at coordinate 20,994 of CAEGAE010077265.1, forward strand.
ATAAACATGCAACAAAAATTGCATCATTTTGTTCGTAGAGAGGCAAACTCAACACCAGGCCTGGCTCATTCGGAAGAGCTCTACGTGAAGTATTTTGTGATTGGTAAGAAGTTTATTGCCTTTTTTATGCAGAAATGTGCTCAGACAGCAATGTTGATATTTCTCTTGAAATATTATGCTTCCACTGTCTGGTTTGTGCATCCACAGGAGACATGAATACTTTTGAGGAACGTTCATTTGACACGGCGAGAAATTATGTGCATTTGTACGATTCTTCACTGAATAAGTCGTAGGCGAAGTAAGACTAGCAAATGCCTATTAACTCCTGGATAGAAATTGTAACATCATTGTTCATGTAGAAGGCTGTCAGCTGAAAAGTGCGTTAGCTCCATTATAATTTTAAAAAGAGGATGCAGGGAGGGAAAAGAGAGGAAGCGTAAGGTCGTGATTTATACTGAAGCTGGAGGGGTGTCCTTCCGCTGCTTTATGCTGTTGTATGAAAGGTGTGTGCAAATATGGACAGTCCACAACCACGTGACTGTATATCGACTGTTTGGCTTTGGATGAAGTATGTGGACGATTTTACTGTAAAGGGCCTAGCATGGTCGTAACAAAGAACCGTCGAATAGTCCCCCAAGTAATGAATACTTGGAGTGGCTGCAACTGAAAGTAGCCTGGCCTACTTTGTGACTAATAAAATGGATAAATATCCAACCACTTCCGGCACTGTTGGAACAATGAGATGTTTGATGATGCTGTCATCAAAACATCTCAGTAAATCAATGACTTCTAAACCCTTCATGCTAACATATACTAAACAAATTGGAGGCAGGTCAAAAGCAAAGAAGTTATGAGACTTAATGTTTCACAAAACTTGCTGACATTTAGACCTTTGAAACATTATTTTTTAATACATCAATATACATAACTTTAAATAATGCGATAGCAGTACAAGAGTGCGGAGTGTACTGTCAAGATCTGCTTTAATATCTGAATTTATTTCTAGCATTCACTATTTCTATGTTTGTTTTTTTCTTGTTTTGTTTTCTTCACAGTCAAGTTGTCTTATCATGACATGTCCATTATGGTAGAGCCTTAGCTGCTTTGCTTAACATTGTGCTCTATTAGATCTCTTTTTAGTGTTTTCTAATAGCTAAGCTTAAAATTGAATCTAAACAAAGACAAAGAAGGGAGGTTTAATGAGGACGATGAGAAGGGTGGGGGTTGTTTTCTGAGAATGAAAGCTGCAGACTTTAAACTGTCCTGCTCCCTGAGGAAGAAAAGCTGGTGTTTAAAATGCCATCCTCGCACTGCAGTTGATGGAATGGTACCACCACTATCTCAGTGTGAATTATCAGCACAGTTCGCCTTCTCTCTTACATCTACATGGTAGATTCTTGTCCTCATTTACACATCAGTGTTTATTTGATCTTCATCACACATGCAAGTTGAAAGTTCCAGCACTGCATTGAGCCCAGGGATGAATAGACATGGATGTTTTAAGCACACAAAGACATGTATCATTATCCTTTCCCCTTGCTTCTAATTAGTTAATTGAAAGGACATCTGCGTAACATCTACAACACATTAGCGTTTCCTCACGGATTTGCTTCTTCTGGTGCCATGCCAGTTCTTTGTTAAATCTTTTGAACAGTTACAGAAAATTCACTATTATCTCAGCCTTAAACATCAAGAAAAAGTTTCATTTAATTGTTAAGAACTAACAGTTACTGCTAATCAAAAAGTCTGGCCTATAATTTTCCCACCTTGATATTGAATAGGGCTTGGGTTTTATGCTATAGGGCATAGAGCATACAAGCTGTAGCTCCAAAATAATAATTTATTTTCCCAAGCTACACCTAGCCCTTTAGTTTCTGTCCCCTGGCTCTTCTCTCAATACCTCAAAACATTTTATATAGATTATGCCCTAAGCTCCAGTCAATATCACCATTTTAGATTTGTTGGCTACTTGCACCACAGCAGGGTGCTAAGTAAGTAAGGGTGAAGGCTGCAGCCCAGTTTTGATGAATAACTGAGATTAAGAAAGCAAAACAAGGAGATAATAAAAATGTAGAAATCATTTAAGTATTTTCACCGTGCACTTGAATGTGTCTCTTTTATACCTAATTTAAAAAATGATCATAAGTGTCAGTCCATTTAACATGCAGTTCTGGCACATAACCCTAGAGACGTGTGTAGACATAATCAGGATTGCATTCATGGGGTATTTTGTCAGTTATTGAAATGCATTGTTTGGTCTGTCTTCTTTGTCTCTGCCATATCTCTCTTTCAATACACTAAGTAGGTAACCCCTAAAAGGTGTGATAGTTGGGAAATGCATTGTGGGACACTCTGACACCCCAATTACCTGCAGGCAATGGCAGGGGAGGCTCCTTGTCGTGTCCTTGGGTTGTGACATTTTCTCTCTCAGCTCCTCCTCAGATTTACTGGAATGAGCATGGTTGCTGAGCAGGGCACTTTATAAATACATCTCCTCTCGATTACTGTGACCGTTGGCCCTGGGCAGCTGAGTGTGGCTGGGATGGCTTCATCCCTTGAGATTTGGAGCCGTAGATCAAGGCCCCAAATGGACGGCCTAACTCGACTATCAATCTCTGTTATTGCCTGCCACTGACGCCAGGGGACACACACGATGTAGTGCCATCTAATCAGTGGGATGCCGATCGGTGGATGGTAAACATGAAACAGGAGCTCTCGTGTTCATCATCAGATATATACAGACAGAATATGTCATCAGCGATCTTTGATGAATATCTGATATGTCTTCTTGAACAAAGACAGAGCAAATTGTACTTCTGTCATATCTGTCTTATCTATCTTGACTTTACATTTATAATTGTCATTAAAATACAGTCTTCTTTAAAGCTGCAGGATGTAACTTGCATAAAATATACGCTGGCTTAAACCATAATGTAAAACTTAATGGCTGGTATTTCAGCTATGATCGGGGCACGGTGCAAAGCAGGACGTGACGCAGACAGAGGGGAAGTTGCATTGCAGTAGCCAATACTGTCTTTCTTTCAATATGAACATCATTGTTAATGTCAGAAATACTCATGTTGACAGGGAAAACCCCTGGTTGAGATTAACAAAAAAAAACAATATCCTATACAATGTTTTTAACTGTGCACATGAATATAGCCAGAATTTGTTAAAAACTGACCATGCAAATTTTCATCAACAATTTCATTTGAGTTTTTGATAGTAATTGTTTAAAAATTCCTTGCTAAGGATCTTGATTCTATGCTTTGGGTTGGAATGCCTGTGCACAATTACACTGTTGGTCCAATATAGAATAGAAGACAAACTAACACATTTAAAAACTTAAAAATAGCTTAAAACGACAATACTATTTCAAAGTCTGCACAAAAATGTAAAATAATCAGAAATGTTCTTTAACATTGTTTAAGGTTACCATATTTATGGAAAAAAATATGTTAACGCACATGTAATTTTTTGCTTTCTATTCTCATACTTTATCGGTTTCTTTGAAAAGTGCCTCTAACTCTAGGGACATTCAGAGGTTCTGAGCAGATAATTGCTCTTGTAAACACAAGTTTTGCCACCATGCCGCTTATGCATTATTCACACAACTAACTCCCAGCAGTAGAATGTTAAACACTAGTTAAGTCTGCTCTGGCCTCCAGGCTTTTAGCGTTCGCAGTGGGAAAAGGTGTGACTTGTCAACATACCCACGGTGTATTTTAGCGTCAAAGATGAAAGGACGGAAGCTCAAAGAGTACAAATTTACCCAAACAAATAGGAAAAACTGCTTTGACAAGTTAATTGAATTTTCTTGTGAACTGTTAAATATGATAAAACAGGCATAAAAGCACAAATGCACACAGATCTACATATCTCTTTTACTTAAAAGTAAACATCTAAAGACAAATATACAAAAGCTATGACCTACAGTATCAGATAAATAGAGTTGGATATTTGCATGTTTAACATTAGCTTTGATGGTACAATGAATAAAATATGAGCTACGAATATGAGGTGCAGATAATTGATAATATTGTTATTCCACACCTCAGGTCCATTTAAAAATTTCAAATCATATATTTTGAGGCAATTTGTCAAGTCAGAAAAGTCAGTGACAAATTTTTGACATCTTTTTTACTGCTTTGGTGTAATTGTGAATAATCTTTGCTATGGATTACTTCTTGAACTTGTAATCAAAGCGGGCCAAGAATGTGCATGTGCAATGTACTGAATTTGCTGAGTTTTTAGCATTATATAAAGTGACATTTAAGTTTAGGTTGTCACCGACACACAAATTTGCTAAGTTTAAACTTAGATCTAACCTAACATATGTTGAAGAGAAGCTATGTGATTATATTAATGATTGTGGTATTTCAGTGTTTCTGCTTTAGTGAATTACATTACCAACACATTAAATTTAGCAACTATTTCAGTTTGTTTAATAGTGACCAGAAACAATCAGGTATATTAACAAATAAATAGTGATTATTTGTCCTTCTGTTCCACTGTTTAAAACTAGGTGGGAGTTAATAAAAACCAAAATCCATGTATTTAGTATCTGGTTGTACTTTGTGTTTCCTTATAGCATGTCTTATGCTCTCTGTTAAACTCTTTGAGGCCTTCCAAAGTGCAAATCAGGAGCTTAGGCCAGGAAGATGAATATAACATGAAATTTCAGGCTTACATTTTGCCTTGCGACTTTAACCTAACAACCATCAGCACAGTATCATTAATGGTAGCCTTATAATTTTCAGTCATTACATTTTTGTACTTTTTTTTTCTAATTTGGTTTTCTCTGATTCTTCTGGGTAAAATGGATTTTATTTTTATCTTCAGAGAACCTAAATAAACCAATTGTGTTAAATGAATGATGTGCCGTGGTAGCTCACAGAAAAAAAAAAATAGAAAAAGCATTAAAGGTCATGTTTTCATCATTACCTGTCATTTTTCATAATGGATACGGCTTGGTAAATTTCCATGTACTAACCAGTATTCCTCCTCATTTTTCAAAAATAACAAGGCAGTTGGGAGTCCACTTATTTTTGAAGCTTGATTCTGGGTACTGTGGAGTCACTACAGATCCCATCCTCATTAGCATACAATAGAACTGGAGCCCCAGTTCAGTATGCTTGGCCAATTTAAGATTATCTCAGACCCTCATATGGTGCGACTCTTGTGTAATTTTCTGTTGGCTTCATGTTGAGAGGAGGACGAGAGTCCTTTGGTGCTAAAATGGCTCAGCTTCACAAATCCAGCATATAATGTACACGGTGTCAGCTCAGAATAACTATTGGAGACACAGCAGATCTATGATCAGGATAATGCCAGTTCCTATGAAGATATCAGCATGGCAATCCAAGGCTAACTTGTTTATGTTTTTTTTTTAATTGAGCAATTTTTAGTTTCAGATAGTTTGTGCCTGAGTATCATAAATTATTCTCTGTTTGTTGTGTTGAGTCTAAGGAAGTTCTAAATATTTGTAATAATTCATGACATAAGACACAATGTACACTTCAATTGCTCAGTTTATCTGAGCTTTAAATGGCACTATGATAGCAGGGTAAAAAATAAAAAAATACTTTATCCATTATGTTTGGTATTTACTTATCTCAAGGAGCAAATCTTTATTGTATCCAAATATTCTCATAATCCTATTACGCAAACAAGATCCGGTAATCAGAATGTATTTTTACAAAACAATCTGAATTTCTATCCTATTGTACAAAAACATTCAAAAAGGTAGAAAACAAGCAATTCAAGGTATTACAATAGTATGGCATTTGATACAGTCATTTACCATTTAACTATCCCTTCCGCAGTTTGTTTTCAAGAGTCTGTCTGCATGTGAATAAAACAGTTCTCAGGACTTCTTTTATATTTCATACACATAACCTGCAGTGCTTGAGGTTTTTTCAGGAAGCTTTGGAGAGATTGAACTGATCTCAGCAAGAATAATAGTAAGTGATTGTAGTGCTGGGCTTGTGGACAATTCCTATTCATATTTTGACTTCTTCACCCTACCTTTTCAGATTGTGGCCTATACAGTCAACCACAAGCACAATCTTTACAGCAGCTTCTCAACACTAAATCCAGCAAACAACGCAAACTCATTTCTAATGTACAAAAAATGTTTTTCATATTTTATGAAGCTGCTTCGCTAAGGGAGAATATGCTTATTATACATATTTCCTATTGTCTGTTTTTATGTAGTTGTAAACAGATATTTATAAACCCCACATGGAAAAACACATATCTGTTTTCTGTCTGGCATGGAACTACATATTTTCTTTCCCTTAGTTTTTTTTGTTTGTTTGTTTGTTTGTTTTAGGCAACACCTCAGACTCGAACATGTTGCCGCCTTGTTTGACATCAGGGAAAAGTCTAAAGAAGTCAGCCAAGACATCCAGAAGTATTGTAGATCTTCACAACTCTGGTTCATTCTTATATGCAATTTCCAGATCTCTAAAGGTGCTGCCGTTCAAACGGCAGCATGCAAGAATAAACAACACAGGAATGTCCAGAACATGTTTTCAGCAGTCATCACAACAGAGATATGTTTTTGTTTTAATGTAAAATCTAAGTATTGATACTAGAATAAAAGCAAAAGACCTTGTGAAGATAAAGATGATCAAACGGCGTCATTTTCCATAGTGAATCGAGTTCTGTACCAACTTCAGCTGAAACCACTCAGACTGAAAGAAGTCATTCGTTCAGTAACATGAGAAGCCAGATTGCAGTTTGCAAATGCATTCAGAGACAAACTCCTTCGTTTTTGGAGACCTGTCCTATGATCTGATGAAACTAAAACTGGACTACTTTGCCATATTGCCCATTGTAACATTTGAAGTTTTATACACCGAATCTGGGGGTGACAGCATCATCTGTCATCATCGTTTAGCTGTTACACTTCACAGAATAAATGGAACTAGGAGGAAAAGAACATGATATGGAAACATTGAAGCATCTCAAGTTATGCAAAGAAAATGGGTCTTCTAAATGGAAATTGACCCCAAGCATACGGCCAGATTAGTTACAAAGTGGCTTAAGGATAATATAGTTGATGTTTTGTAGTGGCCATAGCAAAGCCCTAGTCTCCGTACCGTTGAAAACTCGAGTTCATTTCAGAGAAATGGATATTAAAGCATACAAATATCCAATGCGACAGATTTACTCTCTAGACACTTTTCTTACATATGGAATTATTGGCAATATAGATAAAGATGTGGATAGCAGGCTTGTAATTAGTTCTCTAATTATCAGCTTTTTAAGTTATTGTACAGTTTAGATGTAAGCCAGTTGTCCTATACCCATTTCCTGATTTATGAATATAATAAACATCTCCACTACTTGAAGGCCAGGTACTCATGTTGTTGAGGAAGTAGCTGAAAGAACTAAATCTGTGTAATGTAATGTAGATTAAGCTTGATCCTTAGAATGACTTAAAGGTGGCTCCAAAAGACATGTTAATATAGGATTTATTTTCACCTATTAAATGTAGTAAAAGTTGGTAGTCTAAGGTTATGCTTCTGCAATAATGGATGAATTTATTTTAAGACATTTAACACATCTTAACCACTGGTGGAAATAATGTTCAAATCTTTATTATTTTTAACAATTTCATACCTGCTTAAGAAAACCTCTCAGTACCATGTTTACCAGGTATAAAGCAACCTACAAGCGCTAAATATATTGTATGCTTGAATAATAACTGAAAAATATGTCGTTTGTATGAGAAAATGTTGCACTCCACGTTTTACATTTTTTGCAGCTGAGATCAGCTACTAGAGTTTTCGCACCAGAAATTGAAATTGACACTTAACCTGGTTGTTTACCTCCTACATCCTTTCTGATGAAACACCAACAGTGCAGAGAAGAGGAAACAGCAGGCTCATTGGGTGGTAAATGCTGGCGCTCAGACACTTTTGCATCAAAACACATGCTTAACTCTGCCTCCTGGCTTTGTTTAATCAAAAAAGAGTCAAAAAAACAAGTTCTGCCTTAGAAAATTGTGTTTAACCTAAAAATAGGATTTTGTATTATATTGCATAGTAATTTGTCACAATGTTTATATATCTTGGCAAGCTGAAGCCAGTCAAAGTCAGCTAGTAATATCAGCAGATATTTTAAAGACAGATTTGTCAGAATTCACTCAACATTAGCTTTTTACATCAAGGTAAAACAAAAAAACAAAACAAGCAACACTTGTTAAGTTGTGGTGCAGTACTCAGATTCTTTACACCTCCTGACTTACCCAAACTGAAGCAGATGATAATGCAGTCAGTTTCTGACAAGGTCCACATTTGAAGAAAATTTAGTCTTTTCAGAAATCAGACATCTTTTTACTAGTCTCATTTTTCACATATATACAACGACTAAAGTATCATTGATTTACTGCAACAACACTGATGCTGCTTTATAGAGACTGCTCTTGCACCCTCTGTGCCATCAGGATAACATTGACAATCTTTATGTGGCCCGGCAGCCAACTTGCAGCCAAAATAAATCTAACAATGGGATATTTATTGTATTGCCTCCCACACTCCACTCCAAAAACAAGTTGGAAACCAGAAAAAAATTAAAGCAGAATATCTGAGTAAAACGTTGTAAACCACCAGGCTTGTTGAGGTCGTGACAGCTCACCTGGAGAGGCCCCAAATCCATTCAATAAGATTAAGAGGAACAATCCCAGTTGTTTGTCTTTCATGGAGAATCCATTAAAAAGTTCCCTCTCCATTGGTTTACTGTGCATTCTTCTTGTACCCAATAAATCACGCCTCTGTCTTGGGTGTCTGCCTATTGTGCTCTCCTATTTGTACTACACTGCTCAGACAACATCCATGGCACAGAATTATCTTGTTGCACAGGATGATGTTAAACATCAATCAAACAAAACTGTGTAAAAATCAGTACAGTAGTTCAAACGTTTTGCACAGCAAGGATGACCAAAGACTTAAATCTCAGATGGAATAAAAAAGCAATGTAACTTATTTTTTGTTTGTGGATTCTTACGCTGACAAGTAAACTAATAAATAAATGAACCTAACTTTTTGCTTCCATTAAATGATTGAGTAAAATGTAAAACCATACTTAAAACATTGTCAGACTTGATTATTCAATAAAGCAAGACCAAATCATAACTTTTTAGTGTCCGCTGCATGCAGATGCATTGTTTGAAATATAAACAAACATGAAAATGATTAAGCAGTGATCATAAACCTATTTATCATTACATCATGACATTTACATAAATGTATGGAATATACCTGTATTCCATACATTTCAGGAATGCAGAAAAAAAAAGTTACTCGATCCAGTAGTTGATGAACAGAAACTGGTCTTCCTATAGTTATAGTACATTGGCTTTTATTTCATAACTTGTTTTTAAGTCTGTTTTTTCTTATTTCAGCTATCAGCAGGCATTAGTACAACTACATTAAAGAAATCTTTCAAATCTACAAAGTTTCAAGGTTACTCAGTTAATAAAATTCAGAATTAGTTGTGTTCCTAAATCTAAAGTTTCTCACGGTCAATTATTATATGTCAAAAAAAAACAAAAAAACGCCCTTTTTGTTTCTTGAAATCAGGTTGCCAGCTTGTTTATGCGCTATGCGATCTACAGTTGGAAATGTGTGGATTATATTGAGCAGCATTTCAACATTTTTAAGTAAAATATCCTTAGCTGAATTCCAATACAATTTTAAAAAAGTTATTAATCCATAAAGTTAAAAATAAATAATCCTTTCAAAATAGAAGACTTTGTTTTTTTACAATAAGAATCTAACTGATAGATAAAAAGTATTTGTGCAAATATTTATCACGTTCCAAGTTTTGTTATCCTGGAAGCAAAGTTTCTTGAGCTCAATTTAACTTTCAGAACAGACATGAGGCAAAAGCTAAAATGAGAACCATACCCCAGCTTCATTGCAGTATTCAAATGAGGGCACTGAATTTGAATGAGTAAGTATCCAATTTCAGAATCACTAGAAATCGACCCTCTCACTGCCTACAGAGGCATCAATTTGCTGCCTCACATACTTTGTACCCGCAGGGCAGAGATTAAATGTGGAATTATTGGACATCTGTCATATTTAAAAAAAAGAAAAAAAAAAGTTGTTGAAATGTCCCTGGGTCTTTTGAGACTATGGAGGAATTAAATTACAAGAACTTGACAAAGTGAGAGCAGGTGAGGCACCCATTGACTGCGTCAATGCTGCTGGATCAAAAGTAGGACAATCAGATGCTTTACAGGAAATTCTAGCGTTTAGTCTCAGCATCTGCGTCTCCTTTAGAACAGCTTTGTACAACTTTAGTGACATCTCTAGCCATTTTCTGTTTTCTTTCTCTTATTGATCCTGTCCTAACTCACTTGGTGGCAGTGACAAAAAAAAAAAGGCTATTGACTTTGAGCTTGCAGTTTGTTTCTTTGTTTTGTTTGACAGTTCTTATCGGCTGAATCTCCATACTATACGAATCTGTTTTTGCAGGCAAGCGCCTTTTTTAACGATGTAATTTAGAAGTACTTTTTGAATGCAATTAGAACTTCATGTATTTTCCTCTTCCAATCTCTTCTTTTAGCTTTATCCTGACCATCTTAGGGCAGTTTAGATCCCGCTTTACATACTCTGACATGGAGGACCCTCATTGAAGATCTGCAGTCTGATTAATTACTTCTTTAACTGGCTCTGCGTCAGGGGCCACCAGAGTGTCGACTTAGGACAGGCTTGATTTAAGCTCTAGCAGCATTTTACCCACATTGCCAAGAGGAAGGTCAGCACAATGGAGTCCACTGAGAGCAGGAGCAGAAGGGCACGGGACTTACATGTAACACTACATGATAGATGCAGAGGAGGATTCAACAATCCTAAAGGGAGAAAAAGATCAACCTCAAAGCTAAACATAAATAAAAATATATTATTTAAAGAGCCATAAATGTAAAGTTATTAACGTTGAATTTTTCATTTACAGGTAATTTTTCAGTAAGAAGTTTTACATGAGCTCATCATTCATTGTGTGATGATGCATTATATACAACTGCAATGAATTTTAAAAACAATAACTGGGTGCTTAAATTTAATTTCAATGCAGATTATTTGTAATCTACTCAGTGTCAAACACACCACCCCATCCCGCACACATGCGCACGCACACAGCCATTTTGGATAGATGTTCCTTATTAAATTAAAGAAAAATCACCAGTTTCAGTAGGTTTATAGAAGCTTCTGGTATAACTTTGGAAAGAGACTTGTCCACATTTATTTTTAGTCAAATTTTTTATTAGGTGGATGTTTTCCTGTTACAGACTTGGATTTTTGGGACATAGTTTACACATTTCCAATGGGTTTGATCTCAGGGGCATTCTGTAGGCTTTTTGTCTTCTTTACCTATTCAAAAATCAGTTTTGTTAAAATACCTGATTGTGTCTCATTGTGAAAGAAAATTGGTAAGTATCTTTAGAAACAATCCAAGAAACAAAAAATATCAAATTTGTCACAACCTGAAAGATGCTGGAACACAAGTGCCACAGTTTTAAGTGGAGTCTTTCAAATTTAAAAACACTGCCAACTGTAAAACATGGTGCTGGCTGCATCATGCTGTGTAGCTTTTTTGGGTGCATTGCAAACATTGAGTGGATAAATGAACAAGAAGGAATGTTTTTGAATTCTTTAACTTGAAAACAAATCACATTTAAAATAGGTATTTAAAGAGTCAAAGCAGTCAAACAGTCCCACTGAATGTTATTTGACTTTGCTGGATACTTGCTAGAAAAGCAAAGAAATGAACCCAACCTGCCAAGAAGCATGTTTAAAGATCCATTGATAATGACAAAAAGCATGAAGTTTCTCTGCAACTTACTAAGAACATTTATCCTAACTTTAGTGGGATTGTAGCAATATTTTGACCCTTTGTGAATTAGATAAAACTTTACAGTTTCTATCTTAAATTTGTCTTCTTTAAGCAAAGTCATAAGTCAGTATTTCTAATCCATTTTCTTTCTTTAGCTCTAAGCAAGGTGCAGAAACAGTTCTCAGAGGATCGAACAGGGCTTTTTGTGCAAATCGCCACGATAAGGGATGATTTATTTAGATGCGTGCTAAAGCCACAATTTAAAAATAGCCTATAACCAGATAAGATAGCAAAGTTTACACCTGCTAAAGGGACGCAGTGCACCAATAATTTATCATTTTTCTGACACAAAAACGAATAGAACAATAGGCAAGAATAAATAGTTTGCTTCTTTGCAGTTTCTTTTGGCTTCATAAAATTTAGATGTATTTATGTGCAAGTCTTGAATTGAAGCAAATAGCTGACCCAATTAATCCTCCTCTCTAAAGCTGCAATGGCACGTAATAATTTTGTTCGAGCATCTTCCAGTGAATTGAAAAGACAAAACAATGAATCACCTGTTTCGTCTCTCCCTGGGATCTACTACATTATTTTCTCCTTAAGCGTTACCATTGCTCTTCTCTCTATGTTTGACATCAGACACAATTATTTCTTAAGAACAAGCATTTTCCAGGTTGTAATAGGGTTTCCCTCAGATGTACCAATTTACTGCAAAATACATCCCCAGTCAATCTTAAAAAAACAGAGTGGCTAATCTTGTCCCAATTAGACAATGATTGAACATTCAATAACAACGTGGATCAGTGAGTTTTTATGATTGTTTGATAACTATTTTTTACCCAGTCTTTCAGATAGTTTTGAACATTTTCCTAGTTTTGAACATTTTCCCATGAAGACAAAAGTCATACAGAGAAAAATAACAATTAACAAATTAGCATAAAACTGCAAGTCCTGCTTCATTTATGAGTTTTCATCATGCAAGAAGAAAACTAACTTTCTTTTCCAAGCTGCTTACATTTGAAGTCACTTTTTGTTGCCCTACTGAATGCTGACACAGGTTTAATTCCTGAACAACCTGACGCAGGTTGTTCAGGAATCTGAACAATTCCTGTAGTTACAGGAAGGATTTTCAATTAATTCATTTTTCTTAAATAATGTTTATTATGTTTATTCTATATTTACAGGACATTTAAGAAGTTTCTCATCTTATCAATAGATGCAAATAAAACCATTTCTAAATGGGCAGCTAAATAATTTGCAATAACAATACCCACCATAAATTGTGATTAAATTCATTGACAACAGGGTCTTCACAAGCAGCCTAATAATACACATGCCCTTATATCTAACAAGTTTTTTTATTTGTAAGAAACAATTAAAAAAAGTGCTTCTTTTATCAGAGCAAAGATCCTTAGTTGCATGAATAGCACTTAGCTCATGTGAATCGACATATTTTAACAGCCCTGTAATCTAGACCATATAAAGTCTTAAGTTTCTGCTTTCTCCACATTGTCATTCTTTCCTGTCTGTGGGTTCTGCCACTGCCAGCTGCTTTTGAGACAGGCAGAGAAACTTTGTGTAAAGGTGGCCATGGGTTCTGTGTGCAATTAAACACCACTCCCCTTACTTTAGTCTTTATGAAAACTAATCCCACTGGAGACAGTTTAAGGTTTGCATGAATATAGTGGTGGGAGTCATCAAAATTAGATTTTGGCCCCAGTTACATAGAGCTGCTTTTCAGAGAAACGGTTACATTTTTGTTGCAATTCAGCCACACGTTTACACATCTCCAGTGATCGGACACCGGGACTTTTTGAAACCAAATCCCAGAGTAGGACTTTTCATGAACAAGATTTACTGTGAAATTCAACGTGGTATTATAACAGAAACCTAAATTCTTCAATAATATTAAGTTTATTTGTCATCTCCCCTTTTCACTCAAATTAGAACAATTACAATATGTTTATTATTTCAAAAGGAAGCTTAAAGCATAAATGTATACTCTTATATTTATGTAAAAACATAACACATTTTATGTATGTCAATTTGAGAAACTATGGAGAACTACTCTAGTTTCAAGCCATAGAGCGACGAAGAATAATGTCAGTCTTAATAGTAAAATGTAAATGTGTCCGTTAGATCAATAATTACTAAACAACATAGTTGTGTTTTAGTAACTCATTAAATTCTAATGTGGGACGCCACAGTTTTGGAGGTTGTTGGAACAAGTTAAAGTTACATTTTTTTATGTTTTCAGTAGCATCTAGTGGTTGATGTCAGTATTACAAGTCTGTTAGCCGTCTTACCCTTTAGTTTCAAAGAAGAGAGTAAAAACAGGAGGTGCCTAATATGTTCCGCCTAATATGTGCCTAATATTGTGTAGTAGAGCAGCATTACTATCCAAGCCATCCTCTTGTTCACAGTGGTTTGAGTGACACGATCAGTAAGTTTTATATTATTCATTAGCATAAAATATTTGCTAGTTTAGTGGTTTTTTGACAAATACAAATCATTTTCTTAAAAGGATGCTATGTTAACATGCCATGAGGTGTGACTACATGTTTTTCTTTTGGTACCTGCTTACTGTGCACATATGGTGGAAGCCGAGTTGAGATTTCTCTTGTGTGTTTTGTAATTGTATTTTAGCATATCTGTTTTGAATTTCACGCTTCTTTTCATTAAATCTGCTAAATATAACAACTGTTTGCTTGTTGGAGATATGGGATGAAGAAGAGTTTAGCTAGCTGTGAATACTCAGTGTAGGCACTCTGAGGATATTGAGGAATCACTGTACAGGGGGTAGGAAAAAAAGCATGCAAAATCTGGTAAATTTCCAAGAATCTCATTGTCATACTGATTCGATTTTTTTTTTTTATACATTGATATCATTCACCATGTAATAATTTAAAGACCTAGAATGTAATTCTGCAAATGTCCACATATAGGCCAGTGTGGTTCTATCACAGCTCTTCCAATTATGTCTAGGGTAAAATAGACAGAACTGGGTTTGCAAAAATCCAGTTAAAGAAGATTCAACTAAGCACAGTAACTAAATATTGAATGAGGGACCAACTTCATCTGCCTGCTGCAATATATGTAGAAATATTTCTTCAGAGCTCACAGTGTGCTCAACAGAGGAGTGTTCCTGAACTGGAGATTACAATAATCAATGGAAAAAATGTTTGGTGTTGGCCACACTTCCAAATATTGTAGTAATATTAACAGACATCTTATTTCGCTCGGCACTTCCCTTCCCATTGGGGAATGGTTGTTTGCAATTCAGGCAATTTCTGGTAAACTTCATAGCGTTAGTGATTGGGTAACATTTAAAACTTCACAGGTTCTAAGGATTGAGAAACGGCACTTGTTTCTCAATCAGACAAGGGTTTAGACCCTCTGTGTGAAGAAACACATAGAACAAGAGGCTGGTTTTTACCTTGCTAGTGATTCCCAAAAAGTTTTGAAAAAAACAAATTGTGTGTATTGATGTGACCATAGTGGAGATTTTTGGAAGGTTTGCCTCCAGCTACATCTTCTTTGGACAAACGTAAAACAAACCAAATAAATCTATAATGGGGTAAATACTTTTTTCACAAGACTGTATCAAATCTTTAGTCTTGTACTTTTATTCTTTGTCTTGCGTACAATTAATTCCTTTTCAATTCCAGTTTGTAGATAAAGATTCATGTTAATACAAAAGTCATTCATCACAACTATCCTATTTATTGCAAACACATCCTATGTTAAGACACATTCTCCCTCTTGGGACTTAGTTGTTAATGAGCAACAGAGCTGCTGAGCGTATTATTAAGTGACAACTTGCTGGAAAGGTGCAGAATAAAACGGGCTCTACCTCACCTTCCCATTCCAAGAACAGGTGAAAATTAGAGACTTTCAAAATGGTGTGTCAGAAATGCTTTAATGCATATATTATAATCACTTTAGAAAGGTACACAATAGCTTTGACAGCCTCACAGTATAATGCATAGCTCCATTAGAAGTCATTATTTCTGATCAAGGTTTCATTTGATGTTGCCCTGATGCAAATATATATTACACCTCAGGATAGATATCTTTAGATTCTGTAATATTGCAAAGTACCATTATTCTCTCAGCAATTCTAGCTAACAGCTAATTAGCTGTGACTTCCCTGTTCTTCTACATAAAAATCTACTCGAAGTAACAATGAAAGTGACAATTACTGTCAAGCACTGAAACAAAAAAAGATAAGGGGACCAGAAATAGAAGGATATATATGCCTCTGCCTCAGTTCAGCTAGAAATCTACACAGGGTCTCATTCATCTCATTTCTTTGGGGTGACCCTGGAACAATTTGTCAAGCAATTTTTCCATGTCACAGCCTCCAAGAGCTATAATTTGCCTCGACTGTGGCGATACTCTTACATGTCCATGTGTTCAGAAAGCCAGGTCAGAACTGAAATGCTTGTTCACGCTGCGTCCTGGATATTGGACCTCGAGGAGAAATTGTCTGGTAAATTCAAATCGAACCTGCAGAAACAGACCAGCGGGGCTCATTCACAGTCCATGAACAGCTGTGACAACCACTCACTGCTGATGTGTTCAGGAATATTTCTGAACACGGATGAGCCCATCTGCATGTGGATCACTGTAAAATCACTGAACCTAGAGAATGAACTTTAGTGTCAGTATTATATGGTTAAAATATCGTATGCATTCAATTTAAATAGCTATAATGCCAGATTGTGAAAAGATACATTCTTAATGCTGAAAACAATGCTTATGCACTGATGCCTAGACATGCTATAATTATTATATATTGTACAATTGTGATATAAAATATGTATTAATAGATTTATTGCATATACTTGAAACTTATTACTGTGTGTAAGAAATAATAGTTACTTTTTTCACCTTTTGAAATTGTTTAATGAAATCAATGAACCTTTCAATAATGCATTTATCTGAAAAAAACTAACAACATGTTAAACAGCTCTAACTACATGATTTTCTTTCTGTCCACTAATGTAAAGTTTCCCAAATTAAAACAAATCTTAGAAATATTTCTTGAAACAAATAAAAGGAAGTGTGCCTACAGAAATATTAGGCTGTCCAATGCCACAAACTTATTTTAAAGAGAGCCATAATGGTAAACATAATACCAGCAAAAAGTTATTTCAGAAAACCTGTGAATTGTTTGCAATGTCATTTGTTATTCTATTTCCTTCTAAATCCAAATGTGCCACATTATTTTTAGTCCAACTGATTTGAAATTGTGCATTTATCACTTATGAATTTGGCCTTTTAAAGCAAGGAAGAGGAGTGGATAACATTCTCTGAAATTGGTAAAAGGTTCCACTGATCAACCTTTCCAAAAGAAAATAATGTCATTAAAGTTGAACTTTTGATTCTCAGAAATCTTGTAAACCAGACGAAAACTAAAATGAGTGTTCAAGCCTGGTGTGAAAATGTCCTTTGATTGCTCAGAGTTCAGAAGAGTTTGCTTATTTCAAACTGAAGAAAGCTGTCTTTATAGATTATGGTTCTCCAGTTTCTGCTACACTTTGCATCTTTGGAACAAAACAACAGGCTGTATATTTGAATCCCTGCTAAAGATGTAGTCCCCTGAAGTGTTTTTGTAATGCAGCACTTTGCTTCTCCAGCAACTTCTTCACCACAATAAAATTTTCCCTTTATTCTTTACAATAAAGATATACTGCTGTGACATTCATTAAGTCCTGACACTGAGTTTGACTATCATTCCTTAGTTGCTACAGAAAAAAGGTTGATTGTTCCATTGCATGTAGTGCGGTGCACTGTGGGCTTTATGATAAAATGGCTGATATAATAACAGCAGTCAAAATGACAGATGCTTATTATATTTCAGTTCACACTGTTATTATCCGTGTATTGTTGCACGCAAATAATGGATATGAGATACTAAGTAAAAGTATGAAGTCTGAAGTCTAATCAACTAAAGACTGATCTCTAAATGGCAAATAATACAAATTTCATCCTCTCTTTCCTCTGTAAGTCACTTCACGGATTATGGGCTTTGGCTTATCAGTTGACTGGAGCACCCGGAGCATCACAATTATAGCACATGGGAGAAGTGATAGCTGGTTAATTAGGATGCATACCACATGGTGCAAATGCTCTCAGGATTACTACTTCCTGCTTGGCCGTATGTCCCACATAACCCGTCCTTCTAATTAAAAGAACATGGTTTCCTTGCATGTAAATTTGTATGCGCAAACACTTTTCAAGGATCGGTAGCCTGTCGAAGTACTTTTCCTGCATTTTTCTCTGTTTTTGAAAATGGCTGTTTGGGCTTCTCACCATTTATACATAAGCAAATGTAGCGCCACAACAAGTAGATGGAACTTGCACACTTGTTTCTAGAACAGTATCTGCTGGTGAATATGCTTCATGCCCCTTGTTCAGATCAAGGAGCCAGCGTGAAGTAGGCTAACTTCCACCATATGGTTGTTTCACTGCAAAGATCAAAATGTTCTCTTATATTAAGACCTTCTAAATTGCCATGCCTTCCAGTCAGTGCAAAAATCAGGAAATGGTTTCTGCACTGACTTCTCATGTTGCACATTTATATTGTCAGAGGTAACATAATAAACTTGGATCAATATAACGTTTTGCCCTGAATTTGAAGGGACACGTCGTTCACTTGCAGACCATGGCCTTCAATTAATAAGTGAACTCTGCGCTTTGCTGCATCACTTCTGACTAGATTTATGTCGCAGTTGACTGGTTAACAAAGAACTCTTTCCAGTCAGTGTGGACAGTCATAAGCCCATTGTAATGAGCTTATGACTGTCAATTTTGTTGGGATGGTGTCAATTCTTAAAAGTGGTATTGTCATGCTAGTGCTTGGTGAGTGGGACACATTCTGGTTAGTTCTATGTGTCTTGCAGGTGTTTTTCTGTTCAGCTTTCACATTGTACCTAACCTCATTTTGCCAGGATCACATACTCAAAGGGGGATGCAGCTTAATTCATAGCAATAATCGTAAGGGATTTGGACTATATTCGGCTGAGCTCTGTGTCACGGTCACTTCATGATCCCATCTTACTCTTACAGCTCATAGTTGTTGCATATTTGTAACTACATCTAGATGTGAATCTGAGGTGTCATATTTCAACTCCCAGTTGAGTCTGGGGAGCATTTCAGCCGATCAAAAGGTGTAAACAACATGAAGGGAGGGACTTCGGTGGATGATGCTGAAAGGAGATTGAGACAATTGTTTGCTTATTACCTGTAATATTGGCACAAGACACAAAAATATTTGAGTATTTCTACATGTACTTGACCACACGCGTAACTAAACTGATGCAGTCTTGTATTTTGATCTTGAAGACGGGCTTAGAGTTTAGAGTTCTTTCCTTTTGTCTTATTGCTTGCACACAATCAATCGTGCAAAGAGAATGTTCCGATTTCTAGGTGCAGCTGCAAGCACCATTTTAACCTTTTTAGAGAAGTAAAGAATATATGTTAGAATTGAAGCTTTTTAATGTAGTTCCAGGATACCTTCCCAAATTACATGCTCCAGTGGTGGACAGTCCATGTGAAAAGCCCAACAGTAAACATAAGATAATTTAGCACTGTTCCACAGCTTCCACTGTATTTAAGATGGACACCCAGACTTCACGCCATCTCTGCTCTTGCTTTATATTTTAAATGCTGCAACCTGCAGTGGTCAGAGGATTGTTGTGGCAGCAGAGTGCAAGACCCTAAGCTAAGACTTGAGCGATGACTGATGTCCCAGAGCTGCTGCTGCAGTATGGCAGGGCAGCCCCGAGCAGATCGATCATGGCTTTAGCTACAAGGCTGGCATAAGCCTTAACAAATACAAATGGAAAGATAGACCTATAGTTTCCTCATGCTCACTCTTTCAATGATGAATTGTTTTCTCGCAGCACTTCCTTTTGTGTTCTTTATTTTGGTACATCATATTAGTATTCAGTGAAGCTGGACACCCAGTAAAGGCAATAGCCAGCACATTTTTCACAGCATGTGGTTCTTTTGCTTCTAAGATGAAAATTGCTTAATATTTTTGTTTCAAGCAGAACACAGATACAATTGCAAATGGAGTTATACAGGGTTGTTTTCAATGTCCAAAAAATTCTCACAACTGCAAGGAAAGATCTAATTCATGTGTAATGCGTGAACATTTTTTCATAGTTATCATCAAAATATAAATGTAATTTTATCTTCAACTAAGCAAAGTAGTCATGGATTGTTTGATGGGTCAAAAAAGTCTTGTAAGAGCATTGCATATGTGTATATGGGTACTACTTCAATGTTAGGGCTTAATTACATTACTTAATCTCTGTAAAAATGCTGCATGTCAAATACTTGAAATTTCTGCAGTAGAAACCTAGTCAGATCCTATTTTTGAGCATGGCAAATTGGATTCATTGGATGTGTGGAAAGTAAGATGGCAGCAGCTTTAGAAAGGCTAGAAAAAAATACTAGAGCAGGGGTCCGCAACCTGTGGCCCCAGAGCCACACGTGGTTCTTTGGCTCCTCAGCTGTGGCTCAAAACCAAAAAGGAAATGCTCTGAAATCAGCTGCTCATTTTATTCCACACAACCGCCATTCAGTAGATATTATCTCTGTATTGGACCAGTTTCTTCAAACCTAAGAAGTAGCTGTGCATAAAAATCCCAGTAGATGAACATTCTGAAATACTCAGGCTAGCTTTTTCAGCCCCAACAATAATACCGTTTTTAAGTTACTTAAATCCACTTTCGTCCAAATTCTGAAGCTTGATTTGAAATTATCTTCACTGTTTCTAAAACCCAAAATCCATTGAGTTACTGCCATGTGATCGGGTGATTTGCTGTTTGAGTTAACAACATACTGAACAGGTGCTTTATCAAGATCCTGAGAGGACGGTAGATGCCACATGAGGGATTACATTCAGTAAAGAAAGGATGCATTTTTCAACTACCCTTATTTACTTACCCTGGAAAAATAAATAGATAGTTGAAAAGACAACATACAGTGCATCAGATGCCTTTCCCAAATCAATTAAAGTGAATAAAGGAAATACATTATAGATAATTTGTTTGTGCTCATTGCTCATTAGCGCCTTTTTGACTTAGGCTTAACATGTAGAGCATTATTATTTAAAAATGGTCTGTATTTGTACAGTTTGCTGTAATCTTGTCAGTTCCTGTCTAGGTTATATTTCACTCACTCTGCAGCAAAACAGTACATTACTATTATGTTCAATGAGTTAATTACTTTACTTAGAAAGAAATAAAAAAGTTTGTGATTTTTTCTTTTTGCTATACATTGAACATGAGAGTGCTAATGTATTTATCCAACATTCCCTACAGGGCACTACTTGTTGTAATTAATCCCTTTGTAAACTGCAGTTCATTATGCCTGACTGACTGCCATAGCAAACCTAGAGAACAAAAAGTGGGTAAATGAAATTCAGATAACATGGTGTTAAGATGCAAACCAGCTGTTGACACAATTCCAATAGTCTGCTTGACTAACGTTATATACAATCGGGAAGAACATGTTTGAGATAAACAAGGTTTTACTAACCTTTTGTCAGAAAAATAAAAATAAATAAAACAGTTTTACATTTTGGTTTTAAAAAATAACTTAAATTGGCTGCAGCATCTAGGAGTGCTGTAAGTATCATGAGATGATTATACTACATACAAGATTTCATAGTTAAGTGACTTTATGCCAATAAACTCCATTCATCTCCTGATTTACAATGTAACTATGCCAAATTACATATCTCCCAATCTCACAAACATGTTTAAACTTGTCATTTCACAATTTACTCATTTAGCCAAGAGTGTCAAGAGTTACTAACCTCTGAGGTCCTAGTTGGACTAAATTCAAACATATGAACCAAAACTTAATTTACAACATGTCCTGTATTCATCCTCTTTGATTTTCAGTGGCATACTAGTAATTTTTAATGAATTAGCCAGCATTGTTGAACTATATGTTTTTTCACTGATAGTATTCAGAACAGAGTGAGCTATAACAGAGAGAATTTCAGTGGTTGATCTCTTCTCCTCTGGTTAACAAGGGCACATTTCAGATTTCTGGCAGCTGTACTGAGCATTTTTTACAACTAAAGCCTCCACTCTGCTTTCAAACATTCACCAAGGGATGGAAAAACAAAACAACGGCACCCTTGGGCAACAAGTCATGCATAACCAAGTGTATAATAAATTATGCACCATTCATGAATAATAAAACAACAAACTGAACAGAGGGTGAAAGCAAAGTACATTAGATAAACGTGATAAGGAGGGTAGATGAAATATTTTCTGTTCTAGTATGACTTGCAGTCAGTCCTCTGTTAAACCTGCTCTTATTTTTAACAAAAAAAAAAAAAAAAAAGGTTTTGTAAGAAGGAAAAAGAATATCCCGGTCAAGAAAGTTTTGTTTCTGAGAGTAAGATTTCAACTAGCAGCTCAGGCACTTATATTTTCTCCTTTTATCCCCATAATTCATCAAAATTCTTAAATGATTTATGTGCTGGCTCACAGATATTGGGATGCAAAGGCCTTTTTGCACTGCAGGGCCCACCCCGGCTGCCATTGGCCCAGCCCTGTTGTCCGGCCTGGAAGCCAACTTTAGATTTAACTCAACTTTACCCTTAAACAAAATCAGTATACTAAATAATAATAATTTAAAAGATTCTATCTGACCTGGACTCAGGTTTGGCACAGCTGAACTGCTGCTGTGGCTTACGGGATACGTTTCACAGTTGGTCCAAAATTCAGTTTCAGTTTTATCCCCTTTTGTAGTCCACAGTGAGTTCATTTCACTTCCAAGACAGATACTCAGTTCATCAAAGGTATGACACAGAAACACAAAAGACATACAGGTTTTAGAAATGTAACAGAAAGCATAACAAATGTTTGCACTGGAAAAATATGCTTTAGCTGCAAATGAGACTGTAATACTATCCACCAAACTCTAGTGCTGTCCTCTGGTGATTGTGATTGAATTAAACACGACGAGCAGTTCA
The DNA here is from genome assembly GCA_903067095.1 of Girardinus metallicus. Classification (NCBI taxonomy): domain Eukaryota; kingdom Metazoa; phylum Chordata; class Actinopteri; order Cyprinodontiformes; family Poeciliidae; genus Girardinus; species Girardinus metallicus. The sequence continues at coordinate 43,852 of CAEGAE010077265.1, forward strand.
ATAGTTGAACTCTATTTGAAAACAATTAAATTAAGTCTTAACTGAGAGAATGAATGAAAGGATTTTTTGCCTGTAATTGAAAGAGTAAGAGTTTAAATTAATTCAGCAACATGTAATGAAAATGCTAACCTTACTTTACTTCTGTGGTGTTTGACCAACAAAGATACAGAAATAGCTAATAAAAATTTAACTTTAACATTAAATAACATCAACCTGTTTGTTTTATGAGTTTGCGTAATAGGTTAGTTTTTTTTTATCAATGTGTGTGTGTGTATATATA
>CAEGAE010077268.1:0-17958 GCA_903067095.1 Girardinus metallicus
TTATCTGTATAAATAATCCCGCCGGACTCCAGGCATCGCTGCCGTCATTTTAAGATGTTTATTGGTCCCCCGGAAAAGGACAAAAACCCGAACATTATCATGACTCAGTAAAATCCTCCCAGGCCGAACTTGAAAACTGGACGTTATGCTGCTAACACTTAGCTTTTGTCAACAACTCAGGCGGAAGTGAGAGAGTAAATAAAGTCCCAGCCGGAACACGGTGCGCTAAATAATAAAACATAATATAACGAGACTTCGAGGCAGATCAGTTTTTCCTCGAGGAATTTTAATAATCGAGGTGCTCGAATCACTCGAGGAATCGTTTCAACCCTAGGTCACACACTAAATAAGGTCTAAAAGATAGAAAGAAATTAGATTACTGGATTTAAAACAACTTAAAAAATAAACAAAGAAATATAAAATTTTGGTTATAATATAAGACTTGCACCACTAAAACTTAGACAAATCTGTTTCCAAGAACCAATTTATACATAATTCAGGTTTTTAATTAGTAATGCAGACCATCTGTTGTAAAACTGAGCTTAGACAAGCAGCTCTATAGTCTGTGAGCATCAATAATCCAACCCTGTGTATTAATTTTGACAAAATACTGTTAAACTTTTTCACTTTCAATATTCTAATTTTCTGAGCTGTACTTACAACAAAGCACCCATTAAAGTTGGGTTTAATTTCACCAAACAGCAGTTTTGGCAGACGCAAGGCATGCAAACTTGATTTTTCCTGCATTACCGCATTGCGAGGTGCCAAGGGTTATAAATCCCAGCCTGAATCGCAGCATGGAAACAGATGTCAGCCCTCATTTCAAGTCAGCAAGTTATCACTGATCATATCGACCAAAAACAAGCGAACGTCGTCCAAAAGCACAGATGACAAGCTTTAATGAATTTGATTTAGTTTATGTTTCAGGTTAATTGAAAATGAGCTACAGAGCAAATGGAATCGGATATCTATTATGTCACCTCTTTATGAGGCAGAAACTGTCGTGTTTAAACATTAATAACCATCACTGTAGTCAGTATATCTTCACTTTTATAGGCTTCCAAAAATAAATGGAAATAATATACATTTTGAAAATCTGAAAGTCAACGCCACACTGTAAAAAACGAATTTACTTTGACATTAGCGGAATATTTAAGGTTTTGCTTACCCGCTTTTTGCGCTACTGGTTTTGAACCACGCATGAACTCTTGACAATAGCTGCGTTTCTATTTAGCATGTAATTGTTCAACTTGGTATTACGGGAATAAATTTGCTTAATGGAAAAACACCAATTAAAGAATGTTAAAGTATATTTTTCAACAGAAGGCTTTTGTGCTAAATAGATGTATTTTGTAGAACGGCAATGGAAGCGCTTCCGGATCACACAAGTCACGTGATCACCAGCCGGATATTACCACTGGCGAAAACAACAAAAACACAACGACAGGAAGTAGTTGGAAGATCATGGCATAGCAATAATAAAGAGGTCTTCAAATTTATTAGGACTTCAACTAAACTCCTATTTTAATGCATATTTATTCATAATGAACCAACGCAGCTGAAATTATGAGCTTGTTTGAAAACTATTCCAGTGAAATGTTCGGTTTTCTGTATTTTGTGGGAGATTTCAGACATTAACGGTATCTTACTTTTGATATTTTGAAAAGAATTAGATGTAAATAATAAATGTCTCAGTTAGCCTTCATAGCTGAAACCCAGTTTTACACCATAAAGCTCATGTTAGCTGCCATTTCGCTGGCGAACTTAAATACAGTAACATCCCATTCATAACATACAAATAATAACATGTTGACCTTACTTGTGAAAAGCTATCACCCAAGCCCTCACTCAATAGTCAGTCGATTTGAACAAAAAATATCCCCGCAGTGCTGCTGTTTTCGACCGCAGCTGTTTCGTTTTCGCTCCAAGATGGCGGCGGTATTTCTCTTCCTCTTTCTCATGCGTCTGGGTGATGGCGCAGCATGTTTTTAATGTCTTATCCAGTGAACAAGCTTATTCACGTGTGATTTTAATTTTGTTTCTTATTTAATAGAAACACCGCAATTGAAATTATGTTTTTCTTTTACATTTGCGAAATACTTACAAAGTTTTCAGCTAGTACTTCCGGTGGAGACCGGAAAAGCCACTACTAGCTCCCACTAACATGATTTGAGCTTGCTGAGTCTTTTGGGCACATTTGTAATGGAAACGCAACTACACAGCGCTTAGCAACCTTTTGCAACCTTTTGGTTTTGAACCGCGCATGAACTCTTGTGACATTTTCTGCGTGAATCAGATATGAGACACGAATGACATGAACGCATCCCGCCTCGGATCAGCCCTGTGGTCACCTTCTCACCCGGATGATTCACACTTGTGGTATGGCCATGTGTTGGGAAGCTAGTTCAGTCTACATGCCTGCTGGGTTCTTGCCATTTCTCAAACACACACATGCGCATACAGACTGCACATATAAGGAGTTGGGCTTTTCTTAATGGGAATTATGACCATATTTAGCTTTGCCTGCTGACTTGTTTGTCTTGGCCAAAGAGACCCTCTAACAAGTGGTCTCACTCCCTGAAAGTTTTACAAAAACTGCGTAAACTGAGACAAACACCAACCCGAGTAACCCTGCCTCTGCGAGTGCAATCCGATCCAGATGTGCCCAGATGTGCTACATCTTGCCATTCACCCCCTCCTGCTGCTTGAGAAGCAAAAGTGCCCGATGACTTCACATGAAAAAAGAAAAAAGCAAATGGCGAATGGGCGGCAGAGAGAAAAACCTACTCCTTTTTCCTCGAACTATGTGGCTTGCTGAAGTGGAAGAGTTGCTCTGGACTATTTCTAACAGAAAGCTGTCTCCCTAAACATGTTCTCAAGAAAAAAAACACATCAATAACTAAAAATAAAAGATCCTTTTATGATTTTAAACAGAGCAACTCTGTGTTTTTCCTCTCCATCCACAGCTTATCGGGGGTAATGCATGGAGAGGACAGTTGCGGATCATTTAAAATCTAATTTACAAAGACTTTATTGAATTAGCAGGCCGTGCATGAAAAACTCAGTAGCGGTCAGGCATATGTGGAGTAATTTATTGGGCTCACGTTGTGTGTGGCTTTCAGAGCTTTGACTCTTCCACAGGTTGTCACGTTGCAACCATGAACTAAAATGTATTTCAGCAGGATTCTTGCATCTTGCAGGGAAAAATGCGAAAATGTTTGTTAGAGGACAAACCCAAACACATCAGACAGGTCAGAGAGAGAAAGTTGTGCAGAAGTTTAAAGCAGGTTTCGGTTCCAAAAACAATATTTCATTATCTGATCATGAACGGAGGATTAATCAGAGAAGCAGCCACCAGTGGCAACTCTGGAGGAGCTGCAGAGATGCTCAGCTTGGGTACAGGAAGCCAACAGATCAACTTTTAATTGTGCACTCCACGGATTTTAGTAACCGATTAATCAATTATTCTGATGATTAATCAAATATTTTGATGATAATCGAATATTTTTGACAATTAATCAATTATTCTACTGATTGATCGGATGAAAAATTCAGTTAACCACATTCATACAATAGAAATTACTTAAAACTAATTAATTCTGATGATTAATCAAATATTTTTATGATTAATCTATAATTCTGACGATTAATCTGATTTAAAAAATTCAGATAACCACTTAGCTGTATGTCTTTTGCAAACAGAAATGCAATAAAGTTTGAAAATAAACAAATATTTAAATAAATTTTTTTAAGTAAGAAAAGTGTTTTATTGCCTAAAACATACTAAGATCATTCTTTGGTGTATGCTTGAACATTTAAGGACAACTTGTTACAAGTTCAACCCTTTCTGATTGATTTTACATCCATACAATATAGGACTAATCTCTTGATTATTTTTTTGATTAAAATGACGGCTGCTTAATAGGACATTTTTTGTTATACTTATACAGAACTTGGACCAGATGAAGCTAAACCTGCCACTTGAGGAGTTCAGGAAAATATTTACTGACAAATAAAGGTTTTATTTTAATCTTAAATGAAAAATGTATGCATTTTTTTTGTACAGGTTTGGCTCAATTACAGCTCTGAATATGCTGTTCTTTCAGAAAAAGGCAATTTTTACTGTATACTCCAATTAAATCATGATTAATCGTGATTAATCGTGATTAATCACACTGGGGCTTCAGCCTTAGTTATTTTAGTTTATTAAAATTACCATAAGACAACTTTAAAGAGCAAAATGCAAGTGTTCATAATTTGTTTATTTTATTTCTCCTCCCTAAACAACTTTAACAATTAATCGATTACTAAATTAGTTGACAATCATTTCAACAATCGATTTATCATGATTAATTCAATTAATCGATTCAGCCCTAGTTTGATCTGAGTTATTTTAGTCTATTGAAATTACCATGAGGCAACTCTAAAGAGAAAAATGCAACAGAAGTGTTCATAATCTGCTTATGTTATTACACGATTAATCAATTACTAAATTAGTAGACGATTATTTCAATAATTAATCTCGATTAATCAATTAATCATTCAGTCCTACATGATAAATCTTGACTTTATGGAGGAGGAGGAAAGTCATAACAAGTCGTATTTGCTGTGAAAATGTGAGATTCACTAAAATAAAAAGTTTTGACCTACATACAAAAAGCTGTTTGTGGAGGAAACACTTCAAATCCACCCAAACCATAAAACGTGGTGGTGGCGGCTTCATTATGTAGTGGATACAGTGGATCTAAGTGACTACAACGTAATACCTGAATAAAAAAAAAAACTTAAAAAATTAGGCTTAATTTCCAAATAAAAAAAAAAAAATTGGGAAGGTGTCTGAAAAGTGTGGCATGCATTTGCATCCAGCCTCATCTACGAAAACTTGAGACCTAATCAAAAAGTCAGTTACAGATTTTTAACTCAGTACAATTTTCCTCCAGTGTCTCAATTAAACAGTGGGGAAGTTGAAGGGGAGTAAATGCTAATGGAGAACATTTTTGCATGCCTTTCTACTGAAATGGGTTATTTTTAAGCCTCCTGCATGTCTGCACTCTGACTGCCAGGATCAACAGAGGCCAAATTTCCTCTATTTGGGCAGACCGCCCCTTCCCACAGATTCCCTTCAAGATATCCCAGTTACAACGAAACGAAGATCTGCTACCACGGTACTCACCCAAATCCTCCATGATCTGAACACGGCCAGCTGCTTTCCGCTCTAAAACCAGAACATTTATGACTGATGGCCGCGCTTTTGTCTCCCTCGGTCCTGAATAACTTCTTGGACACCGTTATCCGCTAAGAGAAGCAGCAAGAAGAGGAGGAGGAGGAGGAGGAGGAGGAGGAGGAGGAGGAGGAAGAGGGAGGGCGTCCCGTTTCTTTTTCCAACTCTCTTCCTGTCCAATGCCTACCAGCAGACTTTCAGACCGGAGGAGGCGTAGTTAAATAAATGTGGTTACAAACCCGCATTCCCCCCTCCGGCGCACGCAAGAAAGACGTAATCCTGGACATTCCCGGTCCATATTTGGGATAGAAAACTACGGACCGAGAGGGAGACAGACAGCGGCGGGATGGACCAATGCTGCGACCAAGTGTTATTACTGAAGCTACTGCGTCCTTCGCGTGCAGCATCCGTTTTAAAAAAGAATCCACGTTAGCGTAAAACCTTCCGTTCTGTGAATATTAATAAAAACTCATATCAAAATATATTTATTTACGTTTCTGAAAATGTAATTAGTGATGTTTTTTCTGCCTTCTGCGGAAGCACACGGAGTGATTTCCATGGCAACCGGCTGAAAACTGTTGTTCTGTAGATAAAAATAAATAAATAAATAAAAGGAGTGGGTAATTCAAAAGACAACTCAAAAGTTTTGATGTGAATCTCAGAAATTTTCTAGAAAAAAAATCGTGGAAATTTCTAAGCCTGAAAAGTAGACAATGCAAAAAAACAGTAAACTTTATATTAATCTCAGATTTTTTTTATTTTTATTTTCTTGCCTTCGACCATTGGAGGTCTGAAATTTCCAAACTTTTTCTAGAAAATTTTGGAAATTCATACCTTAAATTTCCATCATTTTCTGTAATGGCCCTGATACTGACTAAACGGTGTAATTATTGTTTTGTTGCTTCATCAAATGTGGCAATATTTTTGAATACATAAATGCAATGCAATAAAAATCAGCACGTCATAACTAGAACAAAAAAAAAACAAGTGCATTTACTATAATAATAATAATAATAATAATAATAATTAAATATTAAGGCTATTAAATATTCTATCTCAATTAATGCAATGTTTTCTTATCATTCTGGCTTTTATAAATTAAATATTTGTTTTGAATTCTAATTTATTAATGACATTTCTCATCTGTTTTTTCATTTTGAAATTTAGTTTTTTAAGCTTTATTTAAAAAAAAAAAAAAAAAACATGATGATAATAAAGGGAAAATTTCTTTAACCACATGAGTGGTTCTCAAAGTTTTTAGGGCAGACATGAGAGCAGAAAATAAAAACATTCCCATGTTTTTATTGTGAAACCAAGACTTGAACTTTTGTTTGTTAATTTTATTTGGGGTGTTATTTCATAAAAACATTATTATTTTTTTTTTGGCAGTAACTCAACGTTTTTTTGGCGTCTGAAAAATGACCCATTTCAAAAACCCTTGAAATGTAACGTCACAAATTAGGCTCTGGGTCGTTGCTTAGCAACCCCAGCGAAGCCCATTCCGTTACCTAGCAACCCAAGCTGAGTAACACCGTTTGGTGTCCCGGTGCTGCTGGAAAACACCTGTTGTTTACTTACCATCCAGAATCCACTTGCTAGATTCGTGTTGCTTCTGCTTTTCAGAGATGAACGGCTGTATAATCGAGCATCCGTTTTAAAGCCATTTTTTCACGTGCGAGTGTAAACATTAGGGGGGCGTGGCCACCAGCGGCTTGTTTGGATTTAAAGTGACAGAGGCCCTAAAACAGCTCAAAATAGGCAGAAGTGAGCAGAATGAAATCTCATTATATAAAATGATTTTGTGCAAAGAAAGTAATAAACATGTTTTGTATTACCTTTGTTTGCCTTCTTGCTGCAAGGCATCAGTGCTACCTTTTAATTTAAGTCCAAATCAAATGAATTTACAACAGGTGGACTGAATAGTTACATAAATGTGATTTCTTGGTTTTCTATTATTTACTTGTTGTCATAATTGGGTATTTATGAAAAGAGTATGAATTTATGAGGCTGCAGCATAGCAAAATGTGGAAAAAGTGAAGAGCTGTGAATACTTTCTGTATGTTTTGTACCTATATTAAACACAGCTGCATTACACTTTACACAGCTGCATTACACTTTGGTTTGGATATCTTATGCAATTGTAATGGCTTACAGGAGCATCCCGGTTGAATTTCACCACCATTTATTGATTTTGTCTAAAATATGTTGATGACTTCAGAGAAATACTGAGCAGCAGAAAATTCTGGACCGTTTGGAGAACAGATAGGGAGAGCAGAGGCATCCAAACCTTTAGCCAAGGCGGCAAAACATTTAAAAATTATTTTCACCTGCTCCATACTTACAACGGAGTATTAAGGAGATGCTAAGAAAATAAAACCTTTTAAAAAGACGAGAGTAAAGTAATAAAATTCTGACTTTATTCTCATACAACTGTCGAGTAACAGGACTTCTCATAATACTATAACTTTATTATTTAAAATATTTAGACTAGTCTCGTTTAATTTAAACTTTATTCTCGTAATTTTATGATACCCATAATTTATTTTTTCCCCCTTTAGTTTAGCCCTAATTCTTTGTCATACATAAACTAAACACATAACATTTAATGAAACAAAGTAGTTTGATTTCTGTCAAAAAAGGATAAAGTGATTATATTTGAAACAAAAAGTGGTTTCCTAGGTTTGAATCATTAAAAACAAAACAAGTGATCCACGTTTTCTAGATTTTTTGTTTGTTTTCAGCAACACAAACAGGATTTAGCCAAGTTCAACAAATGGGTGTGTGCTTTCCAGTAGCTCAAAAGCTACTGGGAACACCTATTACCATTAAAATAAAAGCAAAATAAAGGCTGATAAAGATGAATGCTTTGTGTTGCAGCTAACATTTAACTTTATCTTTTTCCATCAGTGAGAGTTTTTCTTTAATTGTGATGGAGGGCCATGCAAAAATCATCCCAAGACCCCCGACGGCCCCCGGGCCACACTTTGAGCATCCACCAATTTCCTTTTGTTCCACTGACCTGAGAAATGTTTTAGTTACCAGGGAAAACAAGACTTTTTTTTCTTTTCTTTTTTTCCCCACAAACGACTGTCTTCCTGTAAACAACACAACGCAAATAAAAAAAAATCTGTTAGGCAGAGGAATGAAAAAAACAAAACAGGAAAAACTTTTTAATTAAGCGAGCTTACAGTTACAAGCTTTGTTTGTGTGCCGGGGGTTAGGAGATGCCATAATAACGTTGGTGACATGATGAAAGCATATATAAAAAATAAAAATTACAGAACAAAGTTCTCATTCGGTGTTTGCCGTATGTCACAGACCAAATGTGCTTTGACCAAACGCATCATCGCCTTTGGTCTCAGTGCATGAAACACAACTGACTGACGACTCGCGCATACTGACGAAACAAACCGCCGTTTCTAGATGTGTCAAATTGGTGATGTGGAGTAAATAGCAGTGAGCATCCGACCAAGTAAACGTCTCAGCGGCCGGTCTGCAACCTTAGCTTCGAAGTTGTTCATGCAGAGTCAAATACTGGATTCTTACCCAAGCGGTTTTTACATCTAGCGCACTGCGACACACAACTACGTCTTTCCAAAAATGCTAATGATAATAATTATAGTCAACTCAAAGACGCACGCTTACATACACTCACACTTTCCAAACCAACAACATTCTCACTCCAAATTTCGTGATGGTTGGTGCTTTCGGTCGGGCGAATTCAAGGAGCAGGGCTGCACATGGCCTGGAAACCGGAGATAAAAAGAAAGACGTTGTGAAGTAATTTGGCGAAAGTGAGGAGGAGTAGAGGGGGGCGGAGGCGGGACGCTGATGTGATGGCGTGAAGGTAACGTGGGCAGGCTCGGTTACCCCTATAATGTCCGCATTCATTAAATTAAATTACTTCTTCACTCCAGTTAATCCACACACAGCCGCTCCCGTCCTTGCCGGCGCCGCCATCATCACTGCACCGCTTGCTCGTTGGCAGTGCTACCGGAGTCCTGAGGCTTCATCACGTCGGGGAGTTCGGGGGGGCTGGAGAAGGCCTCGATGTGCAGCTGCTCAAACATCTCATCTGCAGGGGAAGCGGAGAAACATGAGCCTCGCATTGACAGCGGAGCTTAAATCGTGTCAGAGAGCTGGAGGAAAACACATCCGTCTCAGAACAAGAGGAATTAACGACAAGGTGACTGATTGGATGTCGACACCTTTCAACTGCAGAGGGAGTCAATAAAGAGATCTGGCAGCATTTACTCTGGACAGCTACAGTTTTAACTTACCAAAAAAAAAAGTTTTTTTATGTTTGTTGAAGCCGTCACCATGTCATGACAATAATTTGTGAGACAAATAATCTGAAAAAAATGTGTGTGTTCTCCCAGCGCCAACTAGAAGCAACCAATCAGAGCCAGGAGGCGGGTCTTAGCGCTGTCAATCGTGCCCCTGTGTGCCGCCTAGCAGAGCCTGAATGATCAGACTAGTTAGCATAGCCACCGATGTCGGCGGATAAGTGGCTTCCCTGTTATTGTAAGTTGTTTCTCCACCATTTGCACATTCATGAGGATGATTGACAGCGCTAAGCCCCGCTGCCTGGCTCTGATTGGCTGTTCTTGATTGGCAGCGGTGCTTTTCTTCAGATAGTAGCTCAGGGAGGAGGAAATTGATCTTTTCAAAAATTACTTGTCTCATATATTAAACTGTCACAACATGGTGACAGTTTTCACAAATATGCAGAAAACGTTTTTTGTAGAAGTTACAAATTGCAGCTTTAACAACAAGGTGACTGATTAGATGTAAATACCTTTGAACTGCAGAGGAAGTGAATAAAGAGCTCTGGGAGTATTCATCCATCAGCCTGAAAACCCTTCAGGGCCTTAAAGCTGCAGTACGTAACTTTTAGAAAGAATGTTTTTACGTATCTGTAGCAACTGTCGCCATGTTTGTCTTGAGATGGATAATCTGAAAAGATTGATCTTCTCCACCTCTTCCCTGAGCTTCTACTGCCGTCTAAAAACAACCAATCAGAGCCAGGAGGAGGGTCTTCAAACTGTCAATCAACCACGTGTACGTGCTGGTAAGTGTGCTAATGGTGGAGAAGCAACTTAACGTTACAGGAAAACCATTTATCAACCATCATCTGTTGCCATGCTAACTAGCCTTAGCATTCATGGCAGACTGCTGAGCGTCGTAGAGATGATTGACAGCGCTAAGACCCGCCTCCTGGCTGTGATTGCTTGTTTCTAGTTAGCGCTGAGAGAAAGCAAAGAAGCTTGATTTTTTTTTTCCATTTTATGTTTTTGGCTTTAATATTTAAGTAAAAAAACTTTTATCTTTGAAAAATCTGATCTACTTAAGAGGCAATAAATTTAACTTACTATTTAAATGCTTGTTTTTTATTATTACTAGATTATATTTTTATACTTTTTTTCTTAAATCATATTTTGCTCTAGTTTTACACTTTCAAGAGATCCATTTATTTTGCTAACATGGAAATTGGACAAAAACATGTATGAAATTTTTTAGATGGTTTCTGTACAAAAAATACGCATCAACTAGCAAATAAGTATGTTTGCATTCCACTTCTTGTTATTCTGTCCAAAATATTTGTGATTTAGTAAACCAAGAGAGGACAAGATGAGACTTTAGAGTTGCCAGCTCAGAAAAACAAAGCCTTAAAAATACTAACTAGAGTAGAGGAACACATTCCTGAGCTTTAGAGGCAAACGCATAGATAAAACAATATTTACCATTTACACGGAAGGCCAGACCAACTGTAGCTGGTGCCTGAGGTCTGGCAGTCTGGTTGGTGAATCCACAGTCTCCCAGAGTTTTGCTGTCTTCTAGCAACTGATCATCCTGCAGAAAGAAAACGAAACCCATTACAAACAGGAAGCAGCAGCAGGAAACCGCTCCAATAAACATGATTTCAGAACTGCGTGCTCCAAAGGTTTAAACTCACTTTGTAGAGCCGCTGGTCCTCAGGAGCTCTTTTGAGTATTCCTTCAACAATCCGCTTCAGCTCGTACACGGTGGTGCATTCCTTGGCGTCTGTGAAGATTGTCGTCTTGTGACGCCGGATCATTAGGAACACGTCCTTGAAGATAATCAGCACAATCATATGTTGTTGTTGTTTCTTACAGTTTGTTGTTGATCTTTGTTGCTTCTAAAGCCAAAAACGTGGCATTATCAGTTTGATTCAGACTTTGGTTTAAGCATGTTTAGTTTCTTGAGGGTTATTAAAATTTACATTTTCTTTTTAAATACATAAGAAGTAGATAGTTTTTCAAAGTGTCTGATTTTTATGTTTTAGATACTGAAAAAGGGGAAAACAAGACTAGAAACTATTAAAAAGTGAGAAAAATCTTGATTTAATACATTTCTCAACAATGTGTGAAAAACTTTTTCCCATAAATGACCTGATAAACAGATTTTTCACATATGTGAATAAACAGGAAGTTTTAATTATGTCTAGGGATTTCAAATAAGAAGCAAAATGGTAAAAGCTGCCATTTCTTATTTTATAACTCACAAAAGAGAAGAAATTTAGTGCAGGCTGGAGCGACAAGATTGTCATTTCTAAATGTTTACAAAAGGTATAAATCCCTTAACTTAATCTGATACTTAAACTCAAATACAATCGTTACTTGATGTACTGGCTTCTTATTTTAGACTCAATTCATAAATAGGGAAAGAAATAAAACAGATTTTTCAGTAATTGACAAGTAGATCACTGATCAATAAGTCAAATATTGGAACATTCTTTTGTATTCGATACAAATTTAAAGTGGTTATCATTTTAGTAATCAAAAACAATGTAAAATCAGTCAAAACTAAACCAACGGTAAACGATAGCTGTGTCTTTGTTAAAACAAGCAATTCTAAATTACTTGGATAACATTCCAACAATAGTTTCTGTGTCATAGGACAGCATAGCATTTTTATTTTCGATTTTCATTTCAGGCGTTTTCAATTTAACATTTAGTTTTGTTATGAACTCATAGTACAAAGAAATGAACGCAGAAGTCTTCCCAACAAATCGCTATAAGCATACAGTTAAGGTTGCGGACAAAACATTGATTGACAAAGAATGATACCTAGCTCTTTAAACGCACACTTAGCTGTAAGCTAGCGAGTATCCAGTTTGAGTATGCCATTAAAATAAAGCCAGGTCGCACAAAGCAGCGTTGGAAACTTGATAGATAAAGTGGAATTGTTTTCAGCTGCCCGTAGTTAGCCTAATGTTGTAGCTAACTTGTTAGCATTACACACATTAGCAATAAGATAGCCAAGCTAACACAGCCAGTTCAGCTTGAACAGGCTAACAAAAACCAAACCTAATGTAGCATTCTATAACATTAACACTTTCATGTAAGACAACTGGCGTTAATTCCGTTAAGGTAGTTTAGGATTAATCACGTAAAAATAACCGTTAAACAAAGTTACCATTTCAAGGGATCAGCTAGCTAGCCAGTTACGCCAGCCCCGACTGTACTGCACCAACGCTTGCGGATATTGCGCAACGTACGTAGAGTTACGTGGCACTACGCAACGCTGCGTAAACAGTTCAGAATTTGGCGCGAGCAGGTGATTATGAGCTGAGAGAGGACTGTACGTTTAGCTCTGGAAGCAGATACAGACAAACTAGTTATTTTCCGCTGGAAGCCATCAGGAAAACTGGATTATGGTTGGTGTCACGTGACTAATTTAATGTTGTTTACTAAAGCCAGAGGTGTCAGAGGGTGGACAGGGGGTTTGACGGGGCGGTAGTTAGCTAGCGACGTTATGTCTGCAGCTGCTCCGCCTGCGTTGTTATTGTTAGCTACACGTTTTACAGATTTGACAGTTGTCCACGTTTATGACAACTGAGCAAATTTTAATCGAGAATATTGTTAACGCTCAGTGAAGTCAGCGAGTTCGTTGTAACTGCTACAGTTTTACAGTGTTTGTATATTTGAAACTCGTTGATTTAGCTCAGTTTCAGCCTTATTTTTGGATTTGTTTGTCTCGTTTTTAGATCACTTTGGGTTTGTCAAGAGACTGATTTGTCTTCTTAAATCTTGGATCACATTATGCCTCTTATTCTCATGTTCTTAAACAGGTTTTGCTGAAATATCGGCTTTCTTTGTAACTTAAAACATGTTGGAGATACCATCACAATGGAAAAGCAAAACTACAGCTTTTTACTTAAAATAAGTTTAAGTTAAAATGTCGTCCTGGCTCTAGCTTAGAAGAAAAATGTGTGTTTTTGAAGACGTTACACTGAGATCAACGTAGTCCACTGAGTATAAACAAGAAGCACAATCAAATCATTTTTATGTTCAGTTTTAAAATTAATCGATTTATTAAAACAAAGAAGCCCAATTTCCTACTCAGATAATAGAATAAAGTCTGAAAACAAACAAAAATATTGGCTAAAGGCGCAAAGAACTAGGTTAAACACCAACCATAGTTGGTTTTGTAGGTCTTGTCTTGCAGGTGCATTTACCACATCAGAGCAAAGTAAATATCCAACATCATAACATAAATTAGTCAAAAGAATTTGCTTAATTTTTAGTTCAATGTACATGCATCTATCATAAACTATATCCCAGACTATAGAAGCTGAGGATGACCATGGTGAAGCATAAACCAAAAATGTGTAGCAAATTAATTGATGTATTTTATACTTTTAAACTCTACGCTAAATAAAATTATTGAAGTAAAGTAGTTTTTCTGGTTTCCTTTGACGTCTGACCTTTTATTTTCAATTTTGAGCAACTAATTTAGTAAAAAGTAAAGTAATAACAAGATAAGTTCAATATCTCAGTTGATGACATCTGATTACAAGGCCAGTTCTTTCTATAACATAATAATTTAAGAGTTTTACTCAGTAAAACAAGACAGATTGCATCATTTAGAGATTTTTGAGTGTTTTTTATATGCTTTTGTTCTTAATCATTGCTCTAATGAAATTATAAAACCACATTTCTTTGTTTTGTTGCCTTTTTGTAATTAATAAACCGGGTTAAAAAGATGAAATTGAATTAATATTTGGATGATTTTAAATATCTCCCAAATATTGAATAATCAGTTTTGAATTTTGAAATTAAGTGTGTATTTTGTTGGGAAGGAATGTGTAAATTGTTACAGATCCAAAACTTTAAAATAAATTTGGAGGTTTGCTTAATAAAATAAATTTAGCAAAATTGAGTACAACATTTGGTTCCTCTGTCTTCCAGCCCGCCATCTTGATCGAACAGAGCTGAAGAAATCCTCCCACCATGTCGGTTGCCGTGGAAACCACGACGTCCAGGGCTCCCCTCCCCATCCCGGCGCACCTCTCCCACGCAGAGCAGTCCTTCTCCCTCAAAAAGCGCAGGTTCCCGTTTTTCTCGTCGTCCACATCCAGCGCCTCCTGCTCCTCCCCTCCTCGAGGCTCCTACTCCCTCCCTCCGCTGCCGCCCTCCAAAGGATGCCCGCCGCAGAGCAGGATGTTCCCTCAGCATCAGTCGCCGTGGACGCCGCTGTCCGATTCGCTCAGTAAATCTCCCCCTCCCAGCTCTGTGTATGATCCCAGTAAGCATACGTCCTATTTTGGTCAGTGCTTCACTAATTTGGGTCTTCTTGGAAGAGGATCCTTTGGGGAGGTCTACAAGGTGAGCGGTATTAGGATTGGTAAACATTAAGGCTGAAACGATTAATTGTGATTAATGAAATGATTAACTAAGTTAGTAATTAATTGTTAACTGGAGTAAACAAACTCTAAAAAAGGGCCATCGGTTGATAGAACAACACACTTAGAGCAGTAATTAAGCCAAAACTGTACAAAAATATTTACATTTTGCATTTAAGAGAAAATATTTTCTACCCAGATCCCCTCAAGTGGCAATTTTAGCTTCACCTAGTTCATATTCTGTGAAATAATTACATATTAAGCATCTTTATGAATCAATTATTAATCTGTCAATCCAAAAATTAGGATTGAAACGATTAATTGTGATTAATCTGATTAATGAAATAATTGTCAACTAAGTTAGTTGTAGATTAATTAACTGGAGTATAAATCCTCAACAACAGAAGGCAGAGCTGAAGGTGGAGTTTCAGAAAGAGCAGGAGCTTCTTAAAGAGACAGAGGCCCAATTTCAAGATGTTAAAATTTCTTAGTCATATTTGAAATTTACAGCATTTTTATAACAACTGAAGGTAACATTGTGCTACAAAATGATACTACCCGCCTGGAAAACAGACAGTACTTCCCCTGTAAGCATTTTCTGTATTTTTGTAGGTGCAAAACAACAAAGACGGGCGATTGTACGCTGTGAAGCGCTCCGCCCAGCGCTTCAGGGGTAACAGCGAGAGGCAGCGCAGCGTTAAGGAAGCCAGGAACCACGAGCGAATTTGTCCTCATCCTCACGTTCTGGATTTTGTGGCGGCGTGGGAAGAGAGCGGCCGTCTGTACATTCAGACGGAGCTGTGCAGCACCAGCCTGCTGCTGCACGCCGAGAACAAGCCTCCTGGCCCAGGTCAGCCTTAAAACATCTTCATTCAGAAACTGAGTTGTTTCTTCACCCGCTGACCGCCATTTTGCTTCTGGTTGATCCAGATGAGCCGGCGGCGTGGGGCTACCTGTGCGACCTCCTTTCTGCCCTGCAGCACCTGCACTCTCATGGTTTCGTGCATTTGGACCTCAAACCCGCCAACGTCCTGATCACGGATTCTGGGCGGCTCAAGCTGGGAGACTTCGGGCTTTTGTTGGAGGTCAACCAGACCGGCGCCGAGTCCAAAAACAGGAGGACGAAGGACGACGTCCAGGAGGGAGACCCGCGATACATGGCGCCGGAGCTGCTGCGCGGGGAGTACGGACCTGCGGCGGATGTTTTTAGGTACAGCAGCGCAGAAATAGAGAATATTAAAGGGGACCTATTATGCAAAACTCACATTTTGCAACTTTTTATGCTTCTATTTGGTTATAAAAAACAACTCAATTGTTTTATCGTTTATCATTTATTGTGATACATTTCTAAGTTTTGATTTATTGTTGTCATGATAAATTCCAATTAATGACGTTAAAGCCCCTCAAAACAGTCCTTATTGTCAGGATAGATACTTTTAATATTTTCTCCATAGTTTATTTGATGAAAACATCAATAGATTTGAAAATATATTTACCTTGTGCAGCTTAGTGATAGAAATCACACTTCTTTATATTTGTTGACTTACCATTTGTTGACGATAGTTAGTTGTGCAGGAGGATCTACTAATGCTTTTCAAAGATGTGTAGTTAGATATTTCGCATCTGTTAGGGCCATTGTAGATGGAGGAAAAAAGAGGAATCCATTTTTGCCATAACACTGAGAAATTGTAAGATTAATCTTAGAATCTTTCTAGAAAATACTTGCAGATTTCTGAGTTAGAAAAGTCAAAAAATCGCTAAAAATTCAGAAAAACGTGACTTTTGAAACTCAGAAGATAAAAAGAAATTCTAGGAAATTTCTGATCTTTTTCTAGCAAATTTGCAACTTTTCAAACTCAAAAATTTTCTTTTTTTTCCTAGAAAAATTCTAACATTAATTTCAAAATTTCACAGTTTTTTTCCAGTAAATTTTTGACTTTTCCAACTCAAAAATGTTCTTGTTTTTTATAGAAAATTTGACATTTTTCAGCAGAAATTTAGTCCGCTTTTTTTACTATCTACAATTGCCCTAAGACAGTGTCGTAATTTGCCGCCATTTTCACACCTGAGTGTAAACATTGAACTGGATTTAAAGCGACAGAACCCAATTTCTGAAGGAGCTCAAAATAGGCAGAACTGATCAGACTAATTTCTCATTACTTAATGATTTTATGAACAGAAGTGTAGTGCACATGTTGTGTATAGACCATGAACCTATCCTAACCTGTTCACAGTAGGTCACCCTTAAACACTCATAGTTTAAGTTTAATAAAAACTCTTTTTTACGCTCTTAGTTTGGGTGTTTCTATTCTGGAGCTCGCCTGTAACCTTGAAGTACCAAACGGCGGCGAAGGATGGCAGCAGCTCCGACAGGGCCACCTTCCCTCAGAGTTCACCAACGGTAACATCCGCCCTCCGTCTGCCAGTAATGAATCTGTCCAGATAAAATAAGAAGCTTTTCTTTCTGCCTGTGTTTCCAGGCCTGTCTGTGGAGCTTCAGTCCGTCCTGAGGATGATGCTGGCCCCAGAACCGAATGGAAGACCAACCGTCTCTCAGCTTCTCGCTCTGCCGTGCGTCAGGAAGCGCAGATGGAAAAGGCGGATTTACCTGATGGTGGCTGAGACCATGCTGACCCTAGTCTCCTTCTGCCAAGTACTGGTTCCAGTCTGCATTCTGGATCATAAATACATTTAATCAACGCAAAGGTTTTTAATGTTTGATTGTTTTCTCTTCAGTTCGTGGTGTGCTTCGGTTGCAAGCTCCTCTCCTCGGTTCGCTTGCCGTTTCTGCCTTGTTGGTCGAAGCCGGAGCCGTGTACGCCTCCGAAGGACAGCTGGGACAGAGACGTGACGCTGTCCCTCAGTTCCCTGCACAACGACCCGGGAAGTCCAGAGGATGACGGAGTCTTTCTGCATCACTCAGACCCAGAACTTTCCCCGACCTTTTCAAACAGGTACCAGAACATAAACAGGTTCAGGATCCTGAACAGGTTCAGGATCCTGAACAGGTTCAGGAACATAAACAGGTTCAGGATCATGAACAGGTTCAGGAACATAAACAGGTTCAGGAACATAAACAGGTTCAGGA
>CAEGAE010077273.1:0-30682 GCA_903067095.1 Girardinus metallicus
TATCCCAGCGTATGGTTCTTATTTTTGTACAAGAAAATATAGGAAAATACAGGTCCTATTTGTTAATGTGGACTTCTGGAATGGAAACAAGCAAAGCATTTCAGTGTGTGATTAGTAAATAGCACGTTTATTGCAAAAAATACAAAAAAATAAATAAATAAATAAAATAAAATAAAATAAAATGCATGGCTTTGCTCCACGCGCAACTATCAAGAAATTTAAGCGGCTGCAGGGCCTGCAAGGACGTGATGCTTGGGATGTTTGCATTCAACATGTGAAATCGTTGCAGACATCGAGGCCTATGACTGGTTTCCATAAACTAGGTTTCCTCTGCACAAAAGGCAACAGCTGCATGGCTCTTTGTTAAAAGCGTTAACAGTCAAAGCAACAAGAAAGCCAGTTTTAAACAAAAACCTTTGCCCAAACTGCGCATGTTTTAACTACTTATTGCACATTTAGGTGGAATGCAAACGATAAAAGCCTTTTTGCACTTTTGGAGTGCAAAAAGGCAAACGGTATGATGGAAACAGAGTTGGCGTACATTTATTTATTTGCAGGATGGCTTTGCATGAAACAGCAAAAATCCTAATTCAAAGTACCTAACAAAACCAAACAGCTGTAAGAAAACACCACAGCCAAATAAGAAAATGCTACCACACACTTACCAGTTTATAGCTTAAAAGGCGGTAAAGTAAAATATGGATTTCATTTGACCACTGCAGCCCTTTTGTGATCCCTTAACCAGACAGGAAAGTGGCTGGTTAAGGGGTTGACTCGAGTTGCAAAAATCTTGCAACTCGAGTAAAAAAAAAAACAAACAAAAAAAAAGCTGATAATTTCATAAAAAGGTGAAATAATATTTTTTGCTGCATATCATTAAACGCGGGCAACTTAACAAAAAAACATGATATAGCAGTTAATTTTCAGTTTTCCTTTAACAAAGCGGACAGTAGTGACCACGATGAGCGCTTGCCAGCCAAAACTAAACATGTAAAAGAATGATTGCATCAAAGTGACTATATTTACCTGTTTTTTTGGGGAGCAAAAATCTTCAAAAATTTCCCGAGCTTTACTATCTGTCCTAGACTTGTCTTTCTTTAATAAAAAATATTTTTTTTTTTCGAATGTTTTTCTGTCTTATTCAGGGATAATACGACTTTTAGGGGGGCTTGGTTGAATAATATGTAATATATTGTAATGCACAAAAGGTCTCCCCATTCTAATTCAGAGTCTGCAATGGTGTCATTTCCTCCAGACGCCCCTGGTTTTTTGCTGGGAAGGTTAGAGGCCAAGCCCAGGCGGTAGCGGCCTGTCTGTGGATCCATTGTCTGCTGCTTATTTAGCGCTCAACATTAATCTGCGCTTCCCCTCACAAGTGAGAAACAATCGCAGCGTGAGAGTGGCCTATCTAATTACACCTTTCACTCTCAAATTGCCACTGTTTGGACTGGACGCACAGAAGCGGTGGGTCTGGCTCAGGTAATCAAAATCCAAATGTTTAGGTTCGGAAACAAGATATGCATTTTTAACTTCACAATGAAGCTAATGCTCTAATATTCTTTTACAAAACTAAATGCTGGACACATATAAGTTATGGATTTGACCAGAACTAGCTACAAAAATATACAATAGCAAAAAACAATACCTGCACTCTTTATAAACAAAGCAGCAATCAAAAAGGCGAACGCATGAATGCGATTATTTTTCTGCAAAGCTAGCCAAAATATGACGAGAGTAGTTTCATATGCCAACATTTCAAATAGAAACAGCTAAATATTGGGGGGAAAAAAAGCATTCAAGCAATAATAAAACAATGCTATGAGATCACTTCCATCAAAGTAAGCACAAAACATGTCACGCGCAAGGTAGCGTTTTAGAAAATATACATATTCCCCAAATTTGCAAACAAAAGTAAAAGAGGAAAATAAGTGGAAAAGACAACGCACTTTGTTGATACTAAAGAATTGACTCAGTCACTCTCACCGCCGCTCTTTCTGCAGATTCCTCCTTATTGACGCAAACCGTCCCGGCTCCAGAACGTCAGAAGAGCACCGTCCGTCCTCACTGATTGGGGGACAAAAGCACAGAAAACTCGGCTTTTGGAGGTGGTCAGCAAAGTTACTCAAAGTTTTGTCTTTGGCGCGACTCCGGATCCCGAGCGGCGCGCACAAAACAGTTTGTTTGCATCACTGATTTCTTTTAAAGGGATATGGACCCTGTTCTGGGGCGACCGCAGGCGTCACGGCAGGAGAAAGCGATCACATTTAAAATACTAAAAGCACATCAGTGTTACCTCTTCTGGCCATCGTGCTTTAATTATCACGCTTTTTTAGTTTAATATTATATGATGAAGTGACGCTATTTTGCAGGAAACAAACACATATAATGAAAAGTCGTTAAGTTCAATGATCTAGTAAATGTTAACATAGTGATATGATGGCTTAGAAATCCAATATTGTTTAACTTCATCTCCAAATGTTGATTTTTGCGCATAATCCACACCAGCTGACTTTATGTAAAGCGTTTTTATTTAAATATAAACAGCTTAAATTGATCACAACTGTTACAAGTGGGCCTAAATCCAACAAACAGCACCTCACTTCTACGTGATACATCAGAATATGTTGCATTCCTCCCTAAATAGGTCAGCTGCAGAATTAGTTTTGATTTAGGCAGATTTTCAACTGTTAATCAGCTGACGAGTATTTCTACTTTTCATCTACAAAAGTCACCGTAATTAAACGTCACATCATTCATATATGTTCTGGAGCATATTAAACAAATGAAAATCTGATTTCCTTATGTGTTATTGAGATTGTTCAACCCCGGGGATCCTCATGGCTTAACATGTCAACCCTACCGTTGTTGTTTTTTTTTTTTTTGTGTGTGTGTGTATGTGTGTGTTTTTACTCACAATGCACATTTTCTCAAAGTCCTGAGAAAAATAAAGTACAACATGTCATGAAATACTGGGTGTATCTGTGTGCATGCACCGGATTCAAATTAGGCTTTCCTCCTCGTACATGTTCAGGGCTCTTCCCCTTTTACTAGGGCGAGGATGGGGCGTTTGTAGACTGCTCCGTAGTCTGCGTCATGTGGCCCAGTTTCTGCAGTCCTATTGGTCAGAGGCACGTGTCTGGGAGGAGGGTGGGAGAACGTCACTCGGGGGGCTCGCATTGAAAATAAGAACAAAACTCCAGAGTGAGAGTATTAGAGCATCAGTTTAGGAGCCTCTTTATTTACCCTTAGTTTAGTTTAGGTGTAGGCATTCCCGAGGACGCACAAATCGGATGGTGGTATAAATTTGGATGGTGCGCAAATGGCAAGCGCTTTAGCTCAAAGGTATCACTTGTAACCCGATTTTAAGGGAATATATGAGACAAATTATGCTTTTCTCAAAGGACACTACGGCAAGGCTTTGCGTGGTGTCCAAGGCACTCACTGGTATCTGAGTTGTTTTATTTATTTATTTTACCCGTGTAGTTTTTTGGGGGTATTTTCCCTCAAAGTTCTTCGCAAAATTTCTTGCTGCGGAGGGAGCGACAAAGGGGTTAAAGAGCATAAAGTGGGGGAAAGTGAATCAGTATGGAAGAAAATGATCACGGCAACAGAGATGCGGTGGAGCGACAGGAGTCCGCGGATGAATCCAATAGAGCCATCCTCCCCCTGCTACAGGCGCCGGGGAACCTGCAGATCCCGCACCGGGTCACCAATTTTTTCATCGACAACATCCTCCGGCCGGACTTCGGACGCAAGAAGGACGTGGGCGCTCACCGTGATGAGAGCAGCCCAGCGTCGCGGGAGAGCCGCGGCAGCCCCGCCGCCCCTCAGACTGAGCCGGTGGGCAGCACTGTGCCAGCGGAGGGGACCTCCACTCCACACACAGTGACCGGGCCCAAGAAGCCCGCGAAAGCCGCCGAGGAGTCCCTAAAACCGAGCGGGGAGAGTGGAGACCAGTGCCTAAGCTCAGACTCAGACAGTTCCCAAGCCAGTTCCAACCCATCCATGTCGCAGCCCATGTTGTGGCCAGCCTGGGTCTACTGCACCAGATACTCGGACAGGCCTTCTTCAGGTTGGTGACATACTGTTTTACTACATCCCCGTATATTTTCTGTAACCTGAAATACCCCGTAACACTGACCCAGGATGGCTTGACCGAGTTTTAGCTGCAGTAGGGAGAGCGATCGCCGTGTAGCGCACAAAGCGAAAAAAAAAAAAAAAACAAAAAAAACGTTTCTAAATACAAACAAATTATGTATTTGAACCTCAACCTGCATTCAGAAATATAATTTACGCAAAACCTTCCATCGGGTCCTAACAAACTTAAATAATTTATCTCATTATTATTAAACCTAAAATAGAATTCTGAAACGAGGAGAGCAGGCCTTTTGAGAAAATGAAAACAAAAGAGGATAAATATTTAGTGTCGCCGAGCAGATTTTTTACGTTTCTTTTTTTATTTTTAGCTCTCGACAAAAATATTATCAGTGACACATTTTTAAAACTTTACGCATATGTTGTTCCCCAGTGTAGTAATGAAAATTAGACTCTTGGAGTATTTTATTTCTTTTTATTTTTTGCAAGTAAACAAAGGCGCGCTGAGCCTCTTCCAGGCGAGGGAAAGCCTAAAAACTAACAATTGATGCACTTGTAGAGTCTGGGTTTGCTTTCTCAAAGTTACATTTGGGGTTATAGCAATGTGATTTAATAACTATCGCTGCTCAAGATGCAGCAGTCGACTTTTTGGCATATTTATAAACTAACTAATAAACTCCCTGTAATTTATCGCGTCACTGAGGAGTAGATACGTCTTTAAAGACTTTTTGGCGTGCATATAAAAAGTGGAGTACAACTTGTTCTCATGCATTATGTAATGCTATACTATAGAGTGGCGTGGGGGGCTACTAGCAGTTGCAGGGCTTCAGTTCTCATTCAACGTATAGAGTTGATTCTGGGTCTGTTTCGTTTGTGTTTTGGCGCACTGTTTCGGATCAGAAGAGTTAGCAGGCCGTCTTTCCAGGTGAAAAGTGACTGAACGTGTTATGGGAGCAGCTCAGATCCAAAATTCTGTTCACGTCCGTCTGCCAAAGAGTTTTTCAGAAAGTAATGGAGGAAGAATGAGAGCGACAAGGCAGTGGCAGCAAAAATTATTCTCAATTCTTCACTGAGCAACAAAAACACGGATTCTTCTACTTTTCCTGCAGAAATCTGTTAATACGAGCGCCTTAAGACTAGACGGTGTCGGTAAGTGTTTAATGTATATGATGTGTGCCTGCGTTTGTAAGAGAGGGAGCAACAGGGAGGCATGACTGCTTTTGGGAGCTTAAGACAGATTTTGAGCCATTGTTTGCTCTCTTTCTCTGCAAGTTTTCAGAGCGAAAGATATGAGTTTAAGTTATTCAGATAATTTTACTTTTGATGTTTTTTTTTTCGCTTTTTTGGGGGGTTTTTACAGAAATACAAACCGAACTGAGCACGCACCAGATGAGCATGTTTGTTTACATGCAATTTGGGCGATTAGAATAAATATTCGGGGGGAAAAAAGTGACCTTTTGTTGTGAAGTGTGCTTTACGCACGGATTCTGGGTGCAATTGGTGTTAATTTCCACAATGCAAAGTGGGAGAATATTATACGATTAACGTTTTAGAGGTAGTTTGGCCGAAACCATTAAAATATATTCCTGGTGGAGCTGTTTTGGTTTATGTTTTGGCTGGTTTGTGGTTAGTTCGCTGCAGCGACAATTCGTATCCTTATTCGTTTCCACATGTTGCCATTTCGTTTTCTCAAACAAACTGCTTTGTATTTAAGCTATTGTAAACTGTTTATTAATCTTTGTACAGAAGTATTTTCATCAGTGGTGGTGATAAATGTCCATTGAAACGCTCAAATCTCGAGTACATTGCTGTTTAATTGTCAATGATGACCTGAAACCATTGTGTTATGCCTTATTTCCATATTTAAATTCTGACTCTTGTTTTGCGCCCGTTGATTCTTATTTAATATGCAAGATTTTGAACCGATTGTACTAAAATAGCTTTTATCGAGCTACTGGTGGGAATACTATAAGATAATATGAAACATTATCTACACTGCAGCTTATGGGGTACGAAATAGAACTTTCTACTACACATTTTGGGAAATAGTTAAATTTCGTACTGACCATACATATCTCGACTTTTTGGAGCTTTTATGGACAAAACTAGAAAAGTACAACATGGCAAATGGGCGAAAAAAAAATCTATACTCAATTATTATGACAATTATTTGACCAATTCTTATTTAATATATACTGACAAACGACTGCTTGTGTTTCTGAAACCCCTCAACCTCCCGCTCCCCAACCTCTCCACCCCACTCAGGGCCAAGATCTCGCAAACCAAAGAAGAAATCGACCAGCAAAGAGGACAAGCGACCACGGACGGCCTTCACAGCAGAGCAGCTGCAGAGACTAAAGTCGGAGTTCCAGACCAACCGGTACCTGACGGAGCAGAGGCGGCAGAACCTGGCGCAGGAGCTGGGTCTGAACGAATCCCAGATCAAGATCTGGTTCCAGAACAAAAGGGCCAAGATCAAGAAGGCCAGCGGCACCAAGAACAGTCTGGCCTTGCACCTGATGGCGCAGGGACTCTACAATCACGCCACCGTCACGTCGAAAGACGAGAAATCAGACAGCGATTGATTCCCAGAGAAGTAAACAGCAGCCTCCTGACGAAAAAGAACCTATAGTAATCCTATGATAGATTTATATAGAGATTAAAACTCTACTTACAGGAATATTTAATGTTACCACTGCAGATACTTTAACTATCACTCACCATGGATGTACACAATGGCTCCGAGAAACCATAACAAATGAATAGATTCCCTACACGAATTTCTAACCCAACCATAGGCCTCCATAGGTTCCTATGGGAATATTATAGTGATTTTTTCGTTATATGGGAGGTGTAATTAAGCCTACAATGCAATAATATGATCGAATAAAGGGCCAGTGTATAGCCTTTACCAGCATAAATTGTTTAAAAAAAAAACAGAGAGATATTTCTGCAATATCACGTCTATAAAAGATGTATAAAGGTACGTTTTCATTGTTTTTGTCGTCCCCGCCCCCTTCCCGAGGCTACAAATGCTTACACTCTCCATTTTTATAAGCCGTATAAGGATTACTGCTATCCATGATTGTCATCGTGTTACATTTTAACTAACTGGCACTTGACGTTTTTACTTGTCAGTAAAGTGGGAAATTAATAAAAAGAAAAAGAAAAAAAAAGAAAAACTGAAGTCCAAAGAATATTTTTCTGCTGCATCCAGGCTACTGTGAATTTAAATATGCTAACAAGGTTTTTCTAATGCCATGCTCGCTTGGTTTTCTTGGTTGTTTTCTGCGTGCAAAGTGGACAGCAAAATTTGTTAGGGCTAATTGGGCACTGCATTATTATTTTTTTAATTATTTATTTAATTTTGTTCCCCAAGCGTTGTTGGTGTAATGCAGTTTGTTGGAAGTGACCAGTGGCGTTGCTTGCAGGAATGGCACCCTGGGCGAGGTTGTCCGTTGGCCACCCAATGCCTGTAAAAAACCCACACCCAAAACCTATTTTACAGAGAATGTTTTTATTATATAATTTAGCAGAATCATTTAGAGATACACATATTTAACCTATAATTGATCTACATTTTTTGTTGTTATGTTTGTTTACAACACAAAGAGTTGGGGATGCACCGATCGATTGGCCATACATCAAAATATCATAATTTTTTTATGAAAACAGCTCTAATCTGTGATCGTCTGCAAACACATCAACTAGCAGTGTGTACTCTGATGCAGCTGTCTTTGGTTCAAAATCAAGTTAAGGTTAGGGATATATTCTTCATGCATAAATTGCAATAATTTTGCATGTTCAACATTTACTGTTTGAATTAAAACTACACCTATCAAAGAAGCTGCAAAACATTTTATCTCTTTGATGTGTCTAAGTTTGTTCACATAAAAAATCAGAATTCATAAAAATGAGAATTAGCACCTCTCATGCCTTCATAGGAAGCCGAATACTGGCCAGAAAAATCTAACTGGTGCATCTCTAAAAAGAATCTTTTTTATCTCTAAATAGAGATATTTACAGAAAATATCAGTAGAGTTTTTTTTTTGTTTGTTTTTTTGTTTTTTTTTACCACTAATCATACTATGCTTTTCATAATTTTCTCAGTTTAAGATGTGTTCTTTCTCCTTTCTGTGTCATGGCGCACCCAGACCAGGCCGCCCTGGGGAGATAGCCATATCTCAAAAACCGCCACTGGAAGTGAAAGAGCAAAATATTTTTTTTAATTTTCTTTTGTAACTAACACACAAAGGTAGGCCTTGCTTATATGATTATGGTCGTCTCACAGCCTTTAAATAAATGTGCGTTCTCTTCATTATATGCCAATGCATCAGTGCAGCTACTATAGTTTAAAATAGCAATATAAATCATTTTTTGTAGCTAAACAAAGGCTATAATGCTGCCTTTTGAGTCACAGAAACAACTCTGTAGCATAAAGACAATGATGACAACCATTTCTGCGCACTCTTTAGACTTTTACATGCAGGTTGTTGGATGTTCTTGGTAAATCTTTCTCTATTTACATTTTTATTGCATATCCATATATCACAAAAAGAAGGGAACTCCGTCAGTGACTGTATTACAAATCTCTTATCGTTGTTGAAAGGACTTCATATGTGTATTTATATAGATTATATTGAGAAAAAAATCTATCCAATGACCAGTGTTGCTTTAGAGTAGATATCTGAGGTGTTTACACTGCTTGTTTATCTTGCAATAACTTCTTTTTGTTTCCTTTTTGTTTGTTTTTCTTTGTGAATGAAAAAAAAAAGTTTATGGGGCCTTTTTTGCATGAAAGCTGCAATTTGTTGTACTTTGGGCAAAAACAACTGTGTTTATTAACTTTGGTCTTTATCGACAAAAAAGTATGATCGAGTTTCAGACTGTATCCATACCAAATTGTGGACTTTTTTGCCTTTTTTCAATGTGTTTTTTTTTTTACTTTTGTTGTGCATCTGCAAAAAGTGTGTGTGAATAAAAAAAAAGAAAGAAAAATCCACCAAACAGAAACACACTTTGCCTTAAAAAGTTCGAGTTGGAACTTTTTTCCTGAAACAGAACTGTGCCGAATCAGAGAAGCAGTGTTACTTCAAATGCAGACTTACTCAAGTTTTAATGCCTTTATGAGAACTGCTGGTACGACATTATGAATTTACTCATCAGCGTATATCTATCTATATATGAACATGTTTAAATGAAATTACAACACAGAGTTGTAGAATACAATGCTATTTTTTATTTTATGTTGGAAGTATTCTTTGGTATAAATGTACATAATTTGTATCATGTATTAATTGTGTAATTAACTGCCTCCTGAAAAGCCGCAAAAGAGTAAATAAAACCTTGGAGATTATACATGAGTAGGTTTCTGGCTCTTTTTGTAGTCATCTAGTGAATATACATACATAAAACCTTTATTATGTTGGTTTACTCAAAAAATATACATTACATGTTCACAAATGTATCTATAAACATAAGAAATCTCCATGAAATCTAATCAAAACCACATTCATTAGTTTCCAGATTAAAACATGTGCAAAAAAAAAAAAAACATCCAAACATTATGCAAGTGAAAACCTTGAACAATTCCCAGGCATGTTTCCTCAACAATGCCTTATCTGCATTTCCATACTTGCACCGCTAGTCTTTGAACGCCATGTCTAACGGCCAGCGACTAGCGTTGGAGCAGATTGGGGGCTGCTCCCAGCACTGTCTTCGAGACGGTCAGTCTTCTTCGCTGCCTCTGAAAGGAGCCTGAGCTTCTATCGCGAGGCAGAAATGGGGAGCAGAGAGGGGAGATAGGGAGGGGTGGGGGGAAGGGAGGGTAAAAAGAGCAATGAAGGTCAAAGCCCGTCATGGCTGCAGGTGGCTGTCCCCCCTTCCCTCCCTCCTCCACCCCACCCCACCTCCGCCTCTCTTAGTAACCCATTCTCCACACACAGCTTTCTCACTCTCTAAACTCATACACTAAGTCTGCCTTACACACACATACATGCACACCCCCACATTTATCACTGTATTTCATTTTATTCTCCCACACATTCCCCAGACTCCATTCATTTCTGTTAGTTCTCTCTCTCCCACACACACACACGCGCTTACCCCGCCACACACATCCTTATACACGCACACATTCACACTCCACTGTTGTTTTGATCCTTCATTCAACCAATAGGAATCTTCATCTGAATGTTCACAGGAAGAGGAGCTGCGGGAAGTTCAGATAGGGACACCAATGAATGAACAGGAACTAAAGCTGTTTAGCAACATAGGCGCATTCTCTTGGAAATTAAGAGAAAATGCGTTATCTGTGGATGGTTTGGAAAACGAGATTAAAGATTTCTCAAGTGAGATTCTGTCAAAAGATATGAGCAGTTAATATTTTACCTGCAGCAGATAACTTTACTCATGTCTTCATTTAGTATGATTTCAGATATGTTGATTCTGGAAGCTAATACTAATGGAGAGTCCAAGAGGAGAACAAGAAGGAAACGGACATCCACCATCTTTAAACGTCTTTATCGCTTTATGCGAAAGATATCTTATGACCCCTTAAATCTTCTTCACCTATGCACTGTATCCGCAGAGAAACAGATAATTATTTACACAGGAAATGAAGAAGGGAGGTGGTGCACCACAAACAATCCTCTAGTGTGAAAGACATACCGAGAATGCAATATATAACATATAAGATATTTCCAGTCAATCTCGTAAAATTCAGGCAGAGTAAAAACAAAAATATTAAACAAGTTTTAAGTTAACATTATATTTTATTGACTTTTACACTGCAATACTTTCTCATTAGTAAATGTTTTACAGTGTTACGTGACATATTTCATACAGGAAGACTAAGCAGGTAAATTACTGATACAGCAAGGTTTTAAAGGGATTGAGTTACCGTTTGAAAACCACAAAATCTCTGTCATACTGATTTTAAAGCGTTTTTATTTTTCTGTGTCTGTATGGAATAACAACCCCGCCTCTCACCCGAAATGTTCGCTGGAGATAGGCACCAGCACCCCTCCAGACCCCACTAGGGAGAAGGGTGTACAGGAAATGGATGGATGGATGTATGTATGGATGGATGGATGGATAGATGGATGGATGGATGGATGGATGGATGGATGGATGGATGGATGGATGGATGGATGGATGGATGGATGGATGGGTGGGTGGGTGGATGGATGGAGTAACACAGTTCTGTTCCTCCGCCACTTGTTGCTACACACTACTGGACTCCTGGCTGAAAAAAATCCGACTACACTGTCCCTTTGATTACAATAAAGACAAATTAGGCAGTAGGGAAATATTTTCAGTCAGGAGAAACAAGAACCGTCAATAAGCATTAGAGAAAACACAAGAAAAAGTGCAATAATCAGTATGCTATGTAATCTTAGACAGTAGGATTAACTAGTTTTCAGTTTAAAATAAACAGTTCCATATTATTTCCGATTTTTTGTTAATAGTGTGAAACCATAACATTTTTTTATTTTTCAGTTATTGTATGTAACAACCCGTGCCTCCAGACAGTGGCGGTTTCAGCATTAACTGCACCTTTGATGAGCTAAAAAAACATTGCTCTGTTAAAAATGTGTTCTTATGTTTGTTTGTTTTTAAATAATGCATAGTTTTCAAGGGTTTATTTTGTCAAATAGTATCTCTTATTCCTGATCTGTGCTTTATAGACTAGCACAAATTTAACAAGCTGATATTATGCTTTATCAGTCAGACCACCTGCTAAAGTGGCCACACTGCAATTTGCTGCTTAGAAGACACTAGTTTCACATTAGCTGTGAGAGTTAATGCTTCTTTAAATTCTAAATCACAACTATCTATTGGAATTTCTTTATTGTGCATAGAAAACATACAGTAGCCTTCTTCCAGCTAGCTGACCACCAGTGCACAGCACCAAGTGGGGGGAGTGCATTGCTGCTTTACTTTATGCTCCATAAACCTCTTATCAGTTCTTTAATTTCTCTGGCATTTCATTCAGCTTTAAACCATAATAATAGTATGGCAGAATTTTATGGGAGATTTGGAATCCCTAAGTTTTTAAAACTTTGGTGCACATCAATATCTATTGGCCTATTGGTCCAAAGAAAACTACAGAATCTTAAACTTACTGAAGAGAGTGTGGGATGCATCAAGTAAAGTATCAGTGTATATATCTCTGCACACAAAAGGGCCCCATCCTGCTATGACCTCTCCTACCATCCTCCTCCTCCCCTACTGTGTCATTTACCCACAGTTTCTGAATGCTTCCTACGGCCAGAGTGGAATCTGCTCAGAGGTGCCCAGGCTTTGTGGCGGAAACATAATTAAAGTGGTGAAAGATGTAAAAGGTGAAGAATAGGGATGACATCAGGCCAATTTCACACTTGGCACTCGAATGGCTAGGTCCAAGCCAGGACTCTTGCCTCGCAACACAGATCAAAGCCCACTGTCAACGCACCAGTGCAGGAAAAAAAAAAGAGGCAAAAGGACACCTAACTATGCTAATCCCCAGGACGAATATATTTTAATCTTGTTAGAATACAAGTTAATGCCGTGGCTCAGTGGCTGAACTTTTTTTTTTTTTTGCAAGAATGAGAGGTGGACAGAACTACTTTTACCTTTTCTACACGAGGTGCCTCTGTCTGGTACTGCCGAATAAACAGCCAGAGTTTGAACAAACTTTCTTTTGGGCATATTCACCGTATTATCAAGCTGCGTACTGTACAGGCAGCAGATACTGTAGAGGTCCCAAGCCATTGAAAAGGCAAGCAACAGTTTCATTAAGAACAACGATGGGAGGGGGAAAAAGTGTCAGTGACCCTATTTGAATCCCCACTAGGGCATCTAACATGCAAAGGAAATGAGTATTTTGTGGACCAGTTTGTCCCCTCTCACACTGAGCCCTCCTTTCTAAAAGCACCTTGGTAACCCTTGATCTCTCATGTATGGAAGTCAGGGTACTGGGGCCTGCAGAAGTTGACTGGGCAGACAATAGGAAGTGGATGCATTCTGGTAAAAGTCACACCCAAGCAACTCTCATTTCACACACAGGGTTTGAGTGACCCTTGAAGAAGGATCCAGAACTTTAAGCTCAAATTCTTTGGGTCACTTAGAAAACACACCTGTGGACTGTTTTTTTTTTTTATGCTAGCAACACATTTGATATATAATGGAATAATAAACTTGGAATAAGTGAAACGTGCTCAAATTTTTGTGATTTTTGTGGCAATTATGAGTTATTATAAGACATGTAAAAGTACTGCAAACTATCAAAACTCTAAGGGAGCATAAAGTTTTAGCACCATTTTCTGTTATATTTGTAGCGGTTATATTTTAAGTCACCATAGTCATCATAGCAAACAAGGAAGGAGCAAAAATTTTAGTAAATTTAATCAAGCTATTTGGTGGGAGTTTTTAGTCAAGATCCCATAAGTAATTAGGAAATGTAACACAAACTAGAAATAAGTGAAACTGATTTTATATATTATTGAAATATTGTGTGAATAAGATAAAAGTCAAGATCATACAAATATGTTATCAATAATGTTATCAAGATATTTTGTATTTTTGGCAAACTTATAGGAAAAGTTATAAAAACTACAGATTTTCAAAAATGACTGAAAGATTATGTGGCATTTATAGTGATTATCATATAAATCAGAAAGAAAGTAAATAATGAATGGGTGTCATAGACATTGTATGGTATTTATGGCAAAGGCAATACTGTGAAAAAGTAACACAAACTATACATTAAGTAACTTTTAATAAAATATTTTGTGGTACTTATGGTGATATCAATGTAAGTTATAATAAACATAATACAAACTAAGGAGATTGAAAGTGGCTTAAATTTTTATCAAGGCATTTTATGATATTTATGGTGGTGACAATAAAAATTACATAAAAAAATGTATCAGTGTATTGGCAAAACATCTGCATGTAGTCAGACTCCACAAAAATAGACAACTTCACTACAACAGTTCCATTCAGTGGTGATAGTAAGTTGCTAAATGCTACATAATTGCATTTAGTAAAATTTTGAGTCATAGATCTCAAGAAAACAAGCTTTTTTTTGCTGTTTAAGTTAAAAATAACTTAAACAGCAAAATTAACTATCAACAGTCTATTACTATCATTATCTCAAGTGACTTTCATAGTTTTTAAATAATATAAACATATAAACATTTTATAAGTCCATAAAGTTTTTCAAAAAACTGTATTTTTACTAATCCATTTTACACATTAAAATCTAGTACCTTACAAACATAGGTTTTGCTCTGAGAGTAAAGCTTGAACATTATCAAATGTTGTGCTTCAGTGAACCAGTTACATGATGCAGTTCAATTGAGCTGATAAACAGAGCATTGTCAAATTTGGAAACATAACTGTAGGACTGGTTGAGGCTCTTATGGAGACTTTATAGGTACAGTTCATATTGCGAGATTCAACCTAAACTGACTTCTTCTAGATTTCCAGTTCCATCAAATTCAGTTCAGTTCAATTCAGTTGATTAACATAGCACAAATTAACAACAGCTGTCATCTCAAGGCCCATTTTTATGCAAACAGGTCCAATTCATAAACAGTTATATACAATTTATTTCAATCAGATTCATTCCAACACAATCAAATTATAGTCAGATGCAGTATAATTTAATCCCACTGTAATATCTGACAATCCCAGTATTCTGCAAATAATCCTATATTAATATCGCACAGTTTTTTGTTTCTGCTTATAATTTCAATTATTGATGAGTTAAAAATGGTTTTGTCCAGAAGGAACTCTTTAATTTTATAAATTTCTACATATATACATATATGCATTGCAGGGCGGATTTGTTTTCCAAAACTTTCTCCATCTCAGCAGGATTTTTGAAGAAATTAGACCATTTTATAGGTAAATTTGGACCCACATTATATGCTGTTGTTTCTTGGTGCTTAGCCAGAAACTGGTATGTTTTTGAAACAACATGGTAACACGGATAAATGTTTCTTGGTATTTATACTTAAATTTAAAACAAAAAAAAAATATTTTACTATTTAATTGCTCATTTTAAAACTGAAAATTTGACATTAATTCTGCAGCTGAAATACTAAACCATGTTTATTAATAATCATTCATTATCATTTTTATTGTGATACAATAACCAAAGAGGAAATACTAAATAACCTCATATAAGAGTTTACTAGACAATTTTAGATTTTAATTTTTGATGAAACTTTTAAAGTTTGAATACTAACTTAATAATTAGTAGGGCTATCAGCGCAAGTTACGTCTGCAGTCAGCTGCTTGCAGACTTCACAGACACGTAAATGCTGTTGAACTACAGAACTACCTTATTAATTTTCTGTTTTTGTTGTGGCTGGAAATATTTCAAAACCGCCAAATTTTGCTTTCTCGTAAAAGCTGAAAAAGAGTAGAAGCATTCTCTAAGCCAGCTGAATGGCAGTGTGCAGTAACACAAGTTAGAGGGGAGCTGCAATATTATGCCAAAGAAAACTTTCTCTGACATGTCATTAAAAGGACTGTAAACTGCAACAGCTTTGTGTGCATCCCCAAAATGTTTTTGGAACATTGAAACTGTAACTCTTAGCACCGTGGTATACCTTGATACTGGTAATCAGCCTATATTTACCACTAATTAAACAATTACCAACATTTTGTTTTTTTGGTATGCATCCCTGAATATTAGTTTAGAGTGACTACACACCTCAAAACATAAACTTCAACATATTTTACATTTTTAACTATGTGAAATCCTGAAGTTTTTAACCTAAAACTTCTGCTTTGGATTAACCAAGCATTATTCCAAAGCTAGGTTTGGGTGTCCTGTTCTGTATTTAATGCACGAAAGAAAGTGCTATTACTGGTTACAAAAAATTAGCTCAGGTAGGATTGTGAAACATAGTTGTCACAAGGGACACAGATGCAAATTAAGCTATGAAAAACATCAGTGTATTAAGTTATGAGGTGCATTACAGTTTCATAAGTCAAGGGAGTCTAGGCAGTAAAAAGTAGATCTCTTGAGCAGATTGGTTGCTTCTTATGTTACATTCTCTTTACACATACTAAATAAAGATGTAGCTACAATGTACAGTCATGCCAGTTCAGGCCTGCTTTTTACTGAGTTCATGTTGCTTGCTGACACACAGCTAGACAGGGTCAAGGATACATCTGACTCACCTCAGACCTCTGCTTTCCCCCCGGAGAATGGCCTGTCACTCACTTTATGGTTACGGATCATAGCTGACAGAGGCACAAAGTGAGAGCTCGATGCTGCATCAACAGCACCAACATCATCGCCAAAAAACCTCATCCTTAGTGTGACATCTTCCTCCTAGTCCACCAACACAGCTCTCTCTGCACTGTGGAGAGAAAAAAAACAACATTCACACACCGAGAGCTAATCATAAAGTGTCATTCAGCGAGAGTGGGGGAGAGCTAAAAATAATGAAATATAGACATTTACCTTTAAATTCTGCACACTGATGCTTGAATATAGGAAGTCTAGCAATAGAGTTGTTAAGAAGTGGCAGCCAATGCTACAAAGCTTTAAAATGACAGGATATATTTCTTAATTTAAGCTTTTCGCACAGACTGGGTGTAAAAATGTTCAGTGTAGAGCTTAGTGAAACAGCGTTAGGTTGCTGCAGAAGATAGCCTTTAATTAGTGAGATGACAAAATAATCACTTCTGTAGAGATGTTAGCCTAGTAGCAAAGGGCTTCACCAATCTGTGATCTTTGCACTTTGTTCTTTTTTAGTGATTTAAATTAATGTGGAATTGAAAATAATTTCAGATGCCTAAACTAAGATGTCAAGCAAATATACATTGCATACATAATTTAAATACTTTCAATTTTAAAATGATACAAAAAACGTGATAAGGAGCTACCATTTAAGATACGGCAACAATAGGCAATGAATCATTGAAAAATAAAAACAATCTTGCCAACAAGCTGGACAAATAGCAGTAGCGTTATTGCGTAGTGAGACTGAACACTGAAATGAAGATATTAGTATTGGATTAACAGATTTTTGGAACTGATGAAGTAAATTTCCCGTTTTTTACTTTTGCATTAGCTTAAAGAGCAACATACAGTTAGTTTTAGGTATTTTGTAAGGAGCAAAAACTGGTGAAAGTGTGCAACCGTACTACACAAAATCTCAACAATAACATCTTTATTGAGCCTGAATTACAGTAAAATTTAGTAACGGACATGTATGCGTACTGAATCATCAAAATCCATATTGTAATAAAAAAAATGAAGGTGATAGATAATTTTCATACATATTTCAAAGGATATGTACAGTTGAAAAATAAATAACATTTGTTTCAATAATTTAGATCAGTGTCCGCACCTTTAAAAAAGCAGAAATTTGGTGCAGAAGAACCCCACGTTGCAGCTGGTGCGCAGTAAAAATCTGCTGGTGTCTCAATTCTAAAGATTTATTACAATCTGGGGTTTTGGGGTGTATTAAATCTGCACCTGAAGATTTAAATGTATTGTAAAATTCAATAAAGTCATGTAAAAAAAAACGTAGCTTTCTCATAAATTTGGATGCTACCCCGTTGGACTTAACTCTGGACCCAGATGGACGCAATTTAGTCAAAAACATTGTTCTCGTTGTTGAGAACGTTGTTGAGTTGGCATAAGAGAAGAGGCGAGCTGCGGCTCAGCCGATCGTGTTTGCTCACTGAGGTGGGCGTCTCCCTGCTCTTTTTCTGTTACCCTCTCACTCATTTTGCTGCATGCTGCCATTTTAACTCACTCCTGAATGGCAGGCGAGAGGGCGTGGCTGGTGATGGCGGCAGCCATGATGGTGGAATCACCAGTGCAGCTCCGGTGCAGAGGCTTCATCAGTCAGGTTCTGAATAAACTCTATACTATAGTTTACATTCAAACTCAGTTACTGTGTAGGACAGACGTTGCATGAGACGTTTCACTGAGGACAGGGCGTGAGATTTATATCACAAATTAAAATGGATTCATTATGCTTTCCAAATTTCGCAACATTTGCTTTTGAGTAATTTTGAATCATCTAGATAAAAAACAACATACAGTTAGTTTTCGGTAAGTGTATGTTACCAAAAACATACAGTTACCATGTATGTTTTGCACAGAAACAACTGAAATTCTGCGTCAGTAAGACAGAGTTTAAATCAGTGCAAACATATTTTCTTACAAAAATAAAAACATCTTTTTACCTTTGTAATTTTACATTGTTTAGAAAAAAAAAATCAATCAAGGTTACTTAAAAAGAAAACCTCCCTAATTTCACATCTTGTGCACAAATTAAGGTGATTATGACATTAGAAAGCTAAACTTCAACTTAAAAAAAACATAATTAAAAACAGTTGTTTTTAACACAACGGCTCTTTAAAATTGGGAAGACAAGAGAACATTTATTCAAGTATTGCATGTTTTTTTTTTTTTAAATCAGTGCTGCCAAATTTGGTGTCAGTCCTTACTATTCATTTAAAAGAAATTAAATTAAACCATTTACATAATTTATGCTTTTCCATTCTAGGATGGTCACATTGTTGAAGGCCTGTTAATTCCAAGTCTGCAGAATTGGAAAGACAAGAGAACATACCAGTAAAGAACTGTAACTATTTTTAACCATATCACTCATATCACAATGATGGCAAACCTAACTATTCTAAAATAAATGTAGCTGAACAATTACTAACTTATTATGTATACTTAAAAAAATGTGTAATTTACTATTTTACGTTACCTACAGAGTTGAGGACCTTTGACTTAGTAATTTTTGACTTCCTGTCTCCTTGTATAAACTTGATGTGACACTGAGACAAATTTCTCTTAGCCACCCTTTCAAATGGATAAAACAATAAATATACTTTGATAAAATCTTTTTTTTTCTTGCAGTAGCATAATTTAAAATTGAAAACCTAAAAGGTTCAAACTTTATGTTGAGTATAGTTATTCAGAGGGCAAAATTAAACATACAGTCATGACTGTTTTATTAAAAATACCTCTTCAAAGTGGGAAACTCAGGAAATTATGGCATTAAATTAAACAAATATGCATTATAAAGGCCAGTGGCCTAAACTTGCCCATTAGAACAGTCCTCAATAATGCAAATGTTTAAAACAGCTGGAGTTGTGACACACAAGCCAAAGAACAGACCAAAGTTTATCTTGTCACCACAGTGAATATGATGGCAAAGAAGCTCTCTATTAAAGAACTCCAGCAATGAATGATACCGTATAGTCAACAAGTCTCCATAGCAACTATCCTTTTTACTTAATTTTTCAATAACAAGAGATTTAGTGGCTACTTACTGCAAATATAAAAAAAAATAACTCCACAAGTGCATCCAGGTTCTGTCCAATAAAATGGTTTTCAAATCAAAGTGCAATTCTATACTTGATTTAAAATATACAAGGCAGTAAATTCATGCCTGTGGTCTTTCTAAGCAGCATGTGTTTAATGTGGGTTTCATCCATATGCAGCCTCACTTCCCCACCTCCAACTCTGAAAATTTTAAAGAAGAAAAAAACTGTCTTCCTTGACTGACCACAGCATCTCCTAACCAACTATGTTTGAGGTCAAAGTTCATTATATCCCCTTGGCAACACCACAGCAACTAGAAACAACGGTGTCTAGACAGGTCATGGTGCCCCCTCCTTTTCTCCAGGAGTGCCAGCGCCCCCCCTTCCCTTCCATTCCTGGCTCTTTCCGGAAGGAGGTGTCAGTGGCAGCCAAGTACAGGGTAAACAGGGCATGGTGTAGGGGAGGAGGTGGCCTTTGGCCCGCATGGGGTCGCATCAGCACCTCCACCCTCCATTGATCAAAGATGAGGATCCTCCTCACCAGGACCTTGGTCAAAAGAAGGCAGGGTCGGGAGATGAACCCTGCGTTTCTGTAATCTAGACGTGTCCAGGCCCAATTGTCTCCTTTCACGGCCCAAAATGGACCCTTCCGGTGCTGCTGATTACATTAGGGAGGACAACCTTTTTTCACACAGGGGCTCCCAGACAAAGAGGCTCTTCCATGCTCCTCGCCATCTGGTCCCCAAAATAACAGAAAAGGTCCCAGGAAAGAAAAGAAAAAGGAAAGGGGGAAAAAAAAAGAGCCCAGCAAGCACACAGCTTTGACTGAAAGAAACACTGTTTGAATAGATGGAATGGCTGGACAGTTAAGCAAACATACAGTAAAGCCTCATGTTTAAGCGGAGATTGGAAGCCAATCTACATCAGCAAATAAAGCAGCATACGTGGGCTCCGATAAGTAGGTCTGTAAACAGAGCGATGTGCCACCGACACACACAAATACCACTGCCACAAAAGTATAGAGAGTCTTCATCAGCTTACAGTGAGCTATGGAACCAGTGTTGGTTTTTACACAAATGGCACCCTGGGTAAAAACCCTCTCTCACAAATTTGGATGAGATTATATTTTATCAATAAAAGTTTTAGAAAATTAAAACACTATTTTTGCAAATAATTTGTAATGAGTGTAAAAAAGGGTTTAAATTGTCGAAATGTTGTGCTTTCCATTAAAATAAAATAAATAAATAAAAAATATATATATATATATATATATATATATATATTGTATTTTCTAAAACTAAAAACAGTTTGAAAATATCAAAGTTTTATTTTAAAGAATCTGTGCGTATGGCTGAGTGTAATAATACACTCAGCCAACTAAATACTTTTAGATTTTAAACTAAAGTCAAACTGGCATCTATAAGTTAAGGAGCCATTTAGATTAAAGGAAAATTTCTTCGCAAATACCAATATTAGCATTATTAACCAGCCAAAGTGTGTCAGAGTTTTCTCACAGTATTTTCTTACAGTCAGGTCAAAAATTAAGGAATAAGGAGTAAAAGATATTGAATTATCCCAAATACAAGATGTTTTGAAATGTTTGAAACAAGTAAGTCAATAAAAAAGTATGTGAATAATTTGTTACAACCTCTGCAGTTTGGCACCCTTGGCAGAGGGCTGTTACGTCCATATTAGAAAGTGTCACTAAATAAACTTTACTATTTAGTAATTTCCTAGCACAAAATGTTGAACAAACCAAATATAAATGTTAAAATGCTATAGAAAAAGAAAACATGGTATATCTTAAGATATTCCTACATGTCTGAAAAACACCGTAATATGCAATTATATTCAATAAGTATACCTTCCAATGAGATTCATTTATCAGCTTAAAAGTAATTTTTAAAAATAACCATTCTGTATTAAAATAGTTTTTTATTGGTCTAATATAATATTCTAATCTTAGCTATCAACATAGTTACCAGAAATAAAGGCTTAAAAACATCAGTATGTGTAATGAATCTATATGACATGTTTTACTTAGTGAACTAAAAAAAAAAGCTTTTAAATGATATCCTAATTTACTGAATATGGCTGTGTACAAAAGCACTAAAATATTTAATAAAATTAATAGAAATTTGATTCTATATTTGGTTGTCCCCTGACCACAGAGCGCCCTGGGTGGTGAGCCTTATCAATGATTTGAAAAACTGATGTTGTATCGTTCTAACTTGACCAGTACTAGTAGATGTTAGATGTAAACAGTGTTAAAAAACAATGACATATAAAAATTTGGAAAAAAAGAATTAAGAAGTGAAATCAAACAAATCGACATGATTTAAGATGTAGTAGATTTTGAAAAGTTCAGAGTTTGAACTAATTGATTGTCGACTGATTTGCAACATTAATTACTCTTGTTGTGGCCGTCAGTTTGTGATTTATAAATCTGCTTTCAAGTAATTTTTTTTAGTTGCAACACCTTTAACCTGATTTAAATCCTAATGTCCCCTGAGCTATTTGACCTATGGAGCAGATAATCTCAGCATCAAAACCCCATAAAGTGCAAGTTTTCAGCAAAAAAAGTCAGAATTTTAATACAAATTGGCATAAAAATGTATCTTCAGATCAAATAAAATGTCTCCATGTATACTTTCAGAGACTTATTTAGGTTTCATTTTTGCTGCTCTAACATGAGATCACCCTGAAGAACCTTCATTTTTTAACAGGAGTTTAAAAAATTATTCATCTTTGAAACCGACAACCTGATGACTCCCCACTGCCCTCTTTTGAAGATTATGTCCAATTTAAAATCCTGCACATCTTTGTTGAGAGTGTAATAATGTGCTCTGCTCACTTCACTAACCTCCTTAAAAAGGTGTTCATGTTCAACATGCAGTCACTGCAGGTATGATACTCTGAGTTATATTGTCACACAAATATATAACCTGGGATTTCTGAAGCTTTATTTAGCTAATGCTTGATTATGTGCTCTGCTGTGCATGGCCTGTTTTTTCTCTCAGTTTGAGATCAGAAGAAAATTTGGAGAATAAACAACCTCATTAGTGGCAGAGGTGATGCTGCCCTTGTTCTTGAATGGTTTTGTTGGGAAAAAAAGGAGGATGTGCAG
This sequence comes from Girardinus metallicus, assembly GCA_903067095.1. Taxonomy (NCBI): domain Eukaryota; kingdom Metazoa; phylum Chordata; class Actinopteri; order Cyprinodontiformes; family Poeciliidae; genus Girardinus; species Girardinus metallicus. The sequence continues at coordinate 22,520 of CAEGAE010077273.1, forward strand.
CACTGGTGAGGAAACTTGTTTCAGATAACTGTAAGTGTGATTTTGTTTTTTAATTGTGCTGTTCTAAAAACAATAATTTGTTGGATTCCAAAAGATTTGCAAAACGTAAAATTTAATTGCCAACGGCCAGTCCTAAAATTGTCTATTTTAGTCATATTTACACATGCACCCAGCAAGATCATTGTTATAACTTATCACCGACTCTTTTTTTAAACAATGCACATACTTAAGGTTTTAGATTTCAAAAGGAGAGGAAGAATTAGAGAAATTCACTTTGCAGGAACAAAACGCGTAAATTATTAACATGCTTGCATGTTTTTGTAGATAAGAAACTCCCAGAATATCTACAGTGAAAACAGACAAAACTTTTGACAATGTTATTTTTATCAACGCTTCAAAACAGAATGGAAAATTAGAATCTCTACATTTTTAATACATATCGTAACATCTTTTTTAAGTTGTCTTACTTTTATCTGAAAACTAAAATTTAAGAATTAAAGCACCCTCCATTTTCATTGATATCCGCAGTAAAGATGTATAAAGAGCCTTGAAATAAAAGTATATCTTATTGCAGAAGCATGATTTTACACTGAAAAATTTAGATTAATCCAACCTTTAATTTGAGTACATTTAAACTATGGAATAAAAAAAATCACTTGTTATGAAATAATAATTTTCAACAAAAATCAATTGTCTCCCCCCTTCTTTTGGTGCCTCTAACAACTGCTATAAGATGAGTAACAAGTATTTTTTTAATGTATGGTGTTTTCAGGTAATATGGTGAAAGGTAAAGGTAAAGAAAAAAAAACCTAAAAGGTCACTGTTAGAGAACTATGGCAAAAAGTGATGCCTTAGGCCACCAAGTCTCTCTCAAAACAATCTCTCAATTAAAAAATGTAATTTAAAATCTGTAACTTGCTCAAAAAAAGTCAGTAAAAATTGGATGTGCTTTAAGAAAATCTGTTACATGGTGTATTATCAACACAATGTAGTCCAAAATGGTCACACAGCACATTTCTGCAAGGTAGTTTGGAAGAAAAAAAAAAAAATCAATGAAATCAACTGACTTTGGGCTTTCTTGACAGCTCTACCCTGGGTGCAACAAAAATTAGTGTCAGTGTCTTAAAAGACCTACATGAACACATGACAACAAGCTTCTCCCTTCCCTGCTGTAACTGCGGCAGCATCCTGATGTGTTCATCTGTTTACAGAGGAAGCAGTTTTCTAGCCTAATGATATGCAAAAAGAAAACGAAAAATGGTAACCTGCAAAGCTCCTATTTCATGACATAAAGTAGTCCAAAAAAAAGCCTGGATTTATGAATCTCCATTCAAGCTACATTTTCTTCTCTATACGCATGACTTGGACATGCCATTGTACATGCCATTGCACAACACAAGAGTTTTGATGCCGCACATTTTTGCTGACTATCGTACCCTTGTAAAAAATGAAACATATTTCGGGTGGTTTAGTGATTTGCATTGCAATTACTGCCAAAAACAACAAGACAAAAGTTCAATACAGCAAAGATGTGCATAAAATGACCGACTAGCAAGGGTCAAAAATATTTATGTCTGCAGCACCTTCCATATTTATTGGCACACTAAAGGTGAACAAAAAAGCCTTTACATTTTTTTTTTATTGCATCAGCATAGTTTCATTAAAAAAAAAGGAAAGTAGATTGGTAAATGTTAGCTTTGGAGATTTTTTTAACTTCCATCACCATCCTTTTCAAAGTGCTTCGTGGTAGGATGAACTTGAGTCATTTTCCCGACTGGTTCAAAATGGCTCTAGTTGTTTTAACCTGTTTCATTATTGCTCTGACTATAAATATGTTGTAGATAGCATAAGGATGAGTGAATACTTTTTTTATATATATCTTGACTTAACACATTAACACACATCCATCCTACTTGAGTGTTATGTTCTCTAATCTTACCCATTTTGAAAAGTGGCTAATTAAAATGAATGTGTACACCCCCAAGAAACAGGATCGCACACATGACTAATTAAAGGTTCAATTTAAAAAAGTAAAGTATAATTAAAGAAAAATACTTTTGATGCATTTACTTTGTAGGAATAGTTTGTTTTCACTTGTTATTTTGGTAGAAAAATTTATTTTAATGCAGAATCTTTTGAGTAAATAAATAAATATACTCAAACTAAAGATTGGATTTTTTTTTAAATAATGCAGCAAGATATTATTTTGTTTTATGCAAATGTGTTAATTGACTTGACCTTTAAAAAAATGGTAGAGAAAATTAACCCTCTGTGTCACATCCTCTATCCTTCAGAGAAAGAGGAAGTCATGGATTACTTATTGAAAATTATTCGATACTGCCTATGACAAAATTAGAATAGTAAAGTATAAAATTCATAATTATCTTATTTAATAGAAATAGTTAGATGTGCCACCAGTTTAAATGATAATTCCATTTTACATTGTTTGATTCACTTTTATCAAAGGTAGACATGGACAGTTATCAGTAAAAAATTATATTAAAGTTTTAAAAGAGTTAGAGTTTTCTGTTATACTTTTCTTAGTGTTTTAAATCCTTTTAATGATTTTTAATGAAAGGCATCAGAGAACCTGCAGGGATCAAAAGTAGCCGATACCTAGCTTTGCCAGTCTCCTACTTGACTGTGCACTGATAGTCAGCTGACTGAAAGAGAGCTACAAAATGCTTCCCCCGTGTTGCAAAAAAGACAAATTCAGTTGTTTGGAAATATTAATAATAAGACAGAAAATCCCAAGAAAACTAAAGGTGCACCAGCCATCACTCATATTAAGGTAAGACTGCTGTCAAGTTACAGTTGGATGTTTGTTAAACAGCTGACTGTGGGTTGGTTCTGTTACTCTATAACGAGCAGAATGTCAAAATATGACATTCTGATTATATTCAGAGCAATGATTGTTTTAATTTATATCAAACTAACAACATTTTGACTATAATATGTAACATGCTATTTCAACATCTCATTGTGCTATTTTATTTTAACATCAGTGAGAATAATGGTAGATTTTTTTTCTGTTTTAAAGAAAACAACACATAAAAAATACTGTTTCAAACATAAAATATAATAACATATAATATGAGCAAACCAAATTCCATTGAGCTTTCTGTGCCTTTGCACCATTTAAAAGTAAAACATAGTTCTCTACGTACTCAGGTGACTGTCCTGTTTTGAAATTCATGAACTGTTTTGCATGTTTTTCTTCTGCTTGAATAAAACAAAGTGGAAGTGTAAACATATTTGGTGCTGTTCCAGCCAAAAATGAAGCAAACCCAAGCATTGGCATACAGTACTTACACAACAATACATCTGGGGTATAGTCCCACACCCTTCTAAAAATGTCCCCAAAAAACCCACACATTTTAAATTTGCACAAAAAAAGAGTTACAAGAAGCACAAAAGCTCCTCCTGCAGATCAGGATAAAGACAAATACCTCCTAGTTAATCACACAGCAGAATAAAATCCTCAAAACAAAGATCCCTTCCACATATTTCTCTCTTTGTTGTCATCTCACTGAAGAGTTTCCCCACTTTTTACTGTCAACGTGTCATTCGTCAGGCAATCTCTCAATCTTTTCTAATCAGCTTTTAATCATTTTATTTCATTATATTTCTTTAGTTAAAGCTAATATAGTGCACAATAAGTATCTAAAGTCCAACCCACCAAGGAGTCATTGCACATATGTGTGGTGGGGGTTGCACAGATACCAGCTCAGCCTCTCAACAGTGTGGAAGTGAGTGCGACATCTAAAGAGGGCAGGTGGTGCCAGTCGAGTGAAGTACATGAGCGCAGTCCCAGTATGTAATGTCTGAACTACATAATTAGATATTTTTCCTTGGCGATCTTCAAATTATGTCATCAGGACTTATGGAGAACTCATTAGTCAGTGTAGCAAACAAACTGGAAATAGCTCTCAATCCTTTGGAGACATGCAAAACGTATTCCAGGGAGGAAATGGAATCGCTGTGTGAAACCAACAAGAACCAACATGACACCTGGCGTTTTACAGCTCAGAGTGGTTTGTTGCACGCTGCTAAGCACAGTCGTGAGGAGTGCTTCTTAATTGTACAGATTTGAGTTTACTCACAAAAATCACGTACGGCTGTCCAGAAAATGCTACAACCACTGCTGTTTTCTTTTGTTAACTAAATTTGCTTTAAAAAATAAAGGAAAGAAAAAAACTTTGTTCTATTTGAATATAAATTTTAACACCCATTATCTTTTACAGTGTACAAATAGTAGCGATTTCAGAAATGGAACATTGATCTAAAGAAAATTGGGATTTTCAGCAGCACTATTTGAAGAAATGAATGTAATTTCATTCTGGTAAAGATATTATCCCACATAGAAATAAATTTCCATAGAAACATAAATGTGTAAGATGAGCACCTTTTTAAAAAAAAAAATACAGAGCACATTTTTTTACATTCATTAATTTTGATTAATTACATAGACTTTAATGTTAAAAAAAATCACAATATTAATCGCAATATGTTTTGCAAAGGTTGTGGTTGGAAACTGTATTTGTGCATTCTGCCTGTAAAGCAGGATTTTCAAACAAGAGTGATGGACAACAAAGCCACTTCTCCTGGATCACTGGGGATTAATTTTTGCTTCAAGATTCTTTTTGACAGCACGCTGGAAAAAACTATTGTTGTGTTCCAGTTGTGTTAAACGGAGCTGCCCTAAAATACTATCTCAATGCATAACATGTTGCAGTCCACAGTTTACACTGTAAGCTTCCCATTATCCACAGTGGAACTTCTCCTGTACTGACACTGTCTGAAAGCCACTCAGCATTGAGGAAGCCATTTCCAAAGGACAAATAAAAAAGCCAGACTGCAGTTTGCAAATACACACAGACACAAAGACCTTCACTTTTAGAGACACATCCTGTGGTCTGATGGAACTAAAGTGGAAGTGTTTGGCCATAATGACCATAATTATATCTGTAAAAAAAAATGGGAGATATTGAAGGAACATCTAAAGACATCAACCAGGAATTTAAAGCTCTGATTCAGATTGGTTTTCCAAATGGGCAATACACATATTGCCTATGAAAATACAAGGACAACAAAGTTAGTCTCAAATCTCACACAAATCTGACCAGGAGGAATGATAAAAGAATTTATTAATATATTAAGTTATATTTAATCAAGAAAAGTAACTGCAAAGTACATGGCAGCTAAACAAAAACACCAAGAAGAGTGGAATCCAATAGAAACTGGACTCTTGTCAAAAGTTACCTTTTTTGAAGGAGGTAAGGTGTGTATTTTTAGACAAGCTGACACCTAGATGGGGCCCATTAAAATGCTGCTTTGGGGTTGGTGCTGGAAACAGACTGCTATGCCTCAGCTTTACAGATAACACAGGTATGTTCCTATCCATGTCCCATTGAAAACTTCACAACAATATCTGTGGTCCTTTCCTGTTATGTTTTTCAAATTTTAAACTCAGAGGTATACTTTTGTAAAATGACATTTTGTAAAATGACAAAGTCCAGCCACGTGTAACTCTGTCACCAACCCACTAAACAAAAGGTGACTTTTTTCTATCTACTTTTATTACAGCTCTGCACTTTGAGATCATACTTGGGTTTAATTATATTTTTTCTTTAAACTCAGGATCTTAACTCATCTTTGTGACATCCAGTTCCGGGGTTTGGCACCAACCAAATCAACGTTTGATTTGGTTAGGTGATACTTAAATAACTGTGAGGGAAATCCAAATAAATAAATGTAGTGTATAATCTCATTTATTCATTCTTTGTTTGCACACATTTGTCCTTGCAGGCTCATGGGGGTTCTGATGCCCAACTCCAGTAGTCACTGGGAAGATGCCAATTCAACCTAGGGCAACAAAGAGTTAACCGCACCTGCATATTTAAGAACAATTTTACAGAGGCCAATGAATCTAAGAGTCATGTTTTTGGACCATAGGAGGAAGCCAGAGTACCCAGAGAGAAACTACACATGCATGCCAAATTTCTTAAAAAAAGAAGAAAAATATAGCCTAAAAATTGTCTTGTTGAGTTTGTTGTATTCTTATAGTAGAAGATGCTGATTTTAAACATGGAATACAGCAAATCTTCTCCTCATAAAAATATGAGTCATGGATTTATCTATTGTTTTTGTTATTATTTGACCCACAGGTTTTCTTTATCTGTAGTGTTTTTGATGCCACCCTGTAATTGGGAGTATTGTTGTTCATGGCGCCAGGCATTCAGCACAGTCACAAAAATTTGGGCTGCAAACAGACATCAGCCGACATTGACCTTGCTGGGCAGCTACATTTGACTAAATTTAAGTCACACAGGCTTGACAGTAGAGTAGACTGCAAAGCAGGCTGGAAGATAAATGTTTGTCCTAAGGTTCTCTCCTGTTTCATAGTTGTTTATTTTGTGAAGAACAGCAGCATTTTTCAGTAGAAGCATTTCAATATTTTTCATGAAAAAAATTTTACCTTTTCATAAGCTTTTCCAAGACTGACTTGTGAATTATTGGTATGTATGGGTAGGCTTAATTTTACATCGTAATGACAAATTCTGATATTTTGCCACCAAATATTTTGTGCACAATAAACCAAACACACAAGTGAAGCTATGAAACACTGATTGTGTGCTGGAAAGCTTACTGATTAAAATGTAATAGCAAATGAATGAGATAAATTGATGTCATTTTGAGAGATAGAGGTTATTGGAGAGCTTTGCCATTTAATGTGATCAATTTCTCCACCTGGTTATAGCTTTTAAAAGCATATAAAATAATAACTCTGTTGTTTATGACAAAAATAAATAATTGAAACATCTTGCAGCAGTTGTTAAAAAAGGTCACTTAATGCTTGTGTGTTTGTACACACGAAAAGCAGAATCTCAACAGAACGCGGGTGAGGCCGAGCCGACACGGATGGGATATATTTTTTTCCCATCTAGATAAAAATATATTTGTACATTTAAAACTATCCAGATAATACATATCTGCTAGATATGTATTATTAGAGTTAGTCTAAGTAAAGACCATGTCACAGGCATTTTTTGTATTTACAAGGAGGTGACTCAAACAATAATTGAGGGAAAATTAAGGATTGAGCTTAAATATTAACCTAAAATCTTATTCCAAATCAAGGTGTCTGATGTTTGTATTGAACCAATTTAGCTAAACTTAGCTATAAAAGATAAACTCTACATAAAATACATCAACATACAACAAGGAATGCAACGATTTGTTCTGTGTTTCTGGATGCACCGTACTAAATGTTTAAAGTGATAAGGAAGATTTTGATCGGTATTAAATATAAGCCATAAGCTTAATGCAAGAACCACGGACATTTCACACTTTATGAAAAACTCCAAGCACAGATCTCCTGGGAAGTTCCATACCAGCAAAAGAGCAGAAATGACAACATTTTTCTCTTTCCAGAATTAACTATGCCCCATTAACATTTCTAAACAATTAAATAACACTCATTGGACACCACATAAGAAAAAGTTTAGCCCAGGGGATATTTTGAGAGAAAACTTCAAGAACGCTCAATCCAGTGCAGCAAAAAAATTATTTTTACACAGCCCGAGGAGTTCTTACAATATATGTATGAGCATGTGATAGTCAAAATAAAAAAAAAGAACAAATATTTCTAAAAATAAGGTTTGCTACATGAAATTAGCAGCAAAAATCAACCAAGAAATTGGTTCAGTCAGACATTATTCTAATTCGTCATGTGAGGCATTCTGCTCTCTGTGTTTATTTGACATGTTGTATAAATGCATGCATCAACAAAGTAAAACTTTGGAACTGTCATAAGGCCAGGGAAGATGGAGCAAGAATTTAAGTTTGCATCCAACTCATATTAGTTTAGCAGTAGCGCTAAACTAGGATTACCCCAGTGCAGGTGTTAAACAATGTCTCCCGTTGAGTGCATGAAGCTGTTGTTGAAATAGAGAGCTCCTTCAGTGACAAACTACATCATCCTAGACACACAGTGGAGCATTACCACAGTTCCTTCCTCAGAGCAGCTGTAAGACTTTATAACCATCACTTCCCCCAAAAAAACTAAGTAAGTCTTTACAACGCTGCTGTTTTCTCATTTCATGCAAATTGTCTAATTTTAATAGACAACTTTCTATTAAAGTATATATATGTATATATATA
>CAEGAE010077275.1:0-35471 GCA_903067095.1 Girardinus metallicus
GGGGGGGTTGGGGGGGGGGGGGGGGGAGGCGGGGGGGGGGGGGGGGGGGGGGGGGGGGGGGGGGGGGGGGGGGAGGGAGAGGATTGTGCTGCGCTGTTGCCCATACAGCTGCCTCACTCTTTCTCATTTGGGGGTGTACGGCATTCTCTCTGCATGGCAATTATGAAAGGGAACAAAAGAGGCTTTTAGAGACAAAGGCAGTTTCTGGAGAGGAGACGGCCCGCTCCTCGGCACAGCGAGCATTCCGACTCCGAGTGCCGTTTCATGAGACACGACACGAGGCAATTATGCAAGGAAACTTGCACCGAGAAAGAGAGAGAGGGGAAAGGAAGGAGAGCAGAGAGGAGAGAGATACGCTGGGGCTGGCATCGAGTCTAAAGAGAGCAGCACCAGATAGCACCATCTGCATTCTGCACATGCACTGTCTGTCTGGCCCGCTGCGGCCTTCACCAGGAGCTGGCTCAGAGACAGGGCAGCAGGCGACAGGAGGAATTCAAACATGCGACGTACAGTCGGATGCACTCTGGCTCTGTGGGTCGTAGGTTTGGGGCTGAACCGCACCGCACGACTCTGAAAGCAACGCTCATTAGATGGCCGTCAATCCCAGAGTGGAGACGCAGTGGAAGAGAGGATGTGAGGATTTAAAAATGATAAGATATGATTTTCTTTAATTATTCATCTGAGAGAAATAAATGGAAAATAAAAAATTTAATAAAAGTGCGAGTAGGCCTACTTATCCCAATGTTGACACAAGTTATATGACATAGCAAACGTGGAACCGGGTGCCCCAGTCAGAGCACAATTCTAGTTTTCTGACTACTGTATTTTCCAGAATATATTGCAAAACACACAATCCTACTAAGGATTTTTGGTCTAGTTTCTAGTGCAAAATATCTTTGAACACTTGAAATAAGACAAAACATGTTAGACGCTTTGAATGACATAAAACTAGTGCAGCGGTTCACCCTGCAGAACACAGGCAGAGTTATAAAGGAATGGTGTAGAAAAAGCTGAAAACTGATGCCCACAAATATTCTCTGTCTAGTCTGACAGAGCTCCAGCCATCTCTCAAACAAAAGACAAAACCAGGGAGAAAATTAGCAAAGTACGGGGGGGGGGGGGTTGATTTGGAAAGAAAATCTAAAAGACAATAATCATCTGACAACTCTTCACTACCAAAGCCTCTGTCTGCCAACTAACCTCCCAGTAAAACGCTGAAGGTTATCGCTTTAACACATTACCACAAAATCCAACAAAGACATTCTTACCTCTCTGATCTTATCCCGCTTTTCCTTGGCGTCCGCCTCGGGCGGCTCCCCGTCACTGACCCCGACAACCTTGGGCATGGGGACGGGCGGTAAGGGTTTGGTCCCCGCCTCCTTCTTCTTCAGGTCCTCGATGACTTTGGCCTTTTCCGTCTGGATCTCGGCCTTCAGCTCCTTGCGAGACTTGCGCAGCTTCTCCTTCGCCTCCTGCAGCGCTCGTTCGTGGTCGGCGCGAATCTTGTTGCGAAGGCTCTCCTCCTCCTCCCTGTGTGGGGAAAGGAAAAACGGGAAGGTAGGTCCTAACCGTCACTCGATGGGTTTGCCAAATGTACATCTTAGAAAAGCAGAAGTGGAGCCTTCTGCGCAACCAACGAGAATGCAGTAAGTGGTTTCTGGATGGTAAGTCAACAACAGAAAAAAAAACTTGGCTTTTCAAGTAGCCATTGTACAGGGCAGACAGCAGTAAAACCAGCTGACCAAATGTGCTGGAGCTCAGCTGGAGTTGCTTGGTAACAAGCGCAGTGCCCATCAAATGTGACTTTACGATCGGGAGGATTTTGAAACGGCTCGTTTTCAAGACATCAAAAAACATAAACTTACTGTCAAAAAATGACTGGGTATGCACCGATCCACTTTATTCACTTCCGATACTAAAATCTGAGGTTTAGTATCGGCCAATACCGATCCGATACGGAAAAACAGAGCTAACCTGACTTAGAATGTTTGTTTTTTTTTTAAACACAGACATAAATGTACTGAATTACAAATTAGTTTAACTCTGCACCAGTACAGCGCACTTAAACACACCAATAGCTTCACAATCTTGGTAAAAACAACTTTAATCGGTTTAATCTGTGAAATTAGGAGAATAACAGCCAATATAAATTAAATAAAGAAACTGACAAAAACAAAGGTTGACTTTCTTGGTCAAACGTAAAACATAAAATCTGCAAACCTTGTTTCAAACGGTTCAAAAAGTGTAATTAGGAATTCTATATATAATGTAAAATAAATAATAAAGCATGACGTCTCTCAGAGCACATGGTGTAGAATTAGACCGACTAGATCTGCTCTTATGGATTGGGCCTCAATACCCGATCCAGTATTCTTTTTTAAATATTGTGAAAAATACAAATAATAATATCGGATCGAGACCCAAATGTTAACGCAAAAAGCTTCCATGTTCATTTCTCAGTACAATCTCAGGCCCTGTGGGAAATTACTCTGTCTGCATTCTCTACAAACAAACACTTTGTGCAGCGGCTTTAAGAAGTACGCATCTGGAGATAAACATTTAATAAAGAACTTCCTATTTGCCATTTTCGATTGTTGAGATGCTCCATGAAGCAATCGACCGCTGCAGGAAAGCAGAATGAAATTCACCCACTTTTACTTCAGATCATTATGAAGAAAGAAAAGCCCCAAAAAGTGCCACTTCCTCCTGGGAAACCGAACCTCGCTAATCCACGTCGGCTCCAGGAAAGACGACGAGTCCAGACGAAACCCAAACGAGGACCGCCACGACGGCGAGGCGCCCGGCAGCACCTCCGTGTGGCGATACCGCGCCCCGGGGCTGTTGACTTTGCTCCGTCCCGTGAGGACGGAACTCCAGTAATGAAAAACAAACAAGGCAAAGGTGTCAGCGGGACGACAGCGCTGTGTGGTTCTATTAAAGGTCACGGACGGAAAGAGCGGCTCTGAATTTCTCTTAGCTGTTTGCTGGACTTAAACACACAGCTGCAGCTAAATGCTGGGAGATCGGCGGGGGGGGAAGCTTTAGACGTCATTTATCATGTTCCTCCTCTCTGCTCTTAAACTTCTGTTAATAATCTGTGGCTTCATAGCTAAATGTTTCAAATAAATACCTTTCTGGCTACAAACCTGAGCAGTGCTGAAAGCTCCTTTTCATGATTGAAAACTCTTATATAAAAAAGAAACAAGACTTGCCCAGTGCATGTCTGCAACCTTTACCCTTCTTATTCGTGCTATGAGAGTCTCCTTCCTGCCATTTATTTCAAGAAAAATAGAAATCATCAAATGAAAGGGACACTAAATTTCTAAGTTTGGGAAAAAACTAAGCATGTCCAAAATTTTCTTTTTTTTTTTGTGCTGCGTGATAGAAAATGCTCCTAAAATGTCACTGCAGGAAGAGAAAACTTGAAGAGACAGGAGTTTATTTGTTTTTTTTTGGATTTGTTTTATTATTTCTTTTTGTGAGAAATATTCCAAAACGTTGCACTGTCGAGTTTTGTTGGAACACGGAAGAAAAATGTCAGAATATTCACGGAAATGTGCCTTTTTATGAAAGTTCACAGTTGCATCCTCCTAGTGGAGGAGCTCAAACTTTTTAAACGATTTAATTCCGGAGTCTGTAATTAATTCATCACAATTAGTCTCATTCCAAGTCGCTATTCAAAAACCGAACAGCGACAAAATAAGCAACAGTTTCAATTCAAAAACCCTTCTTGATGCTAAATTACTGAATAAATGCACATGTGAACCGAACAAAGATATTTATTGTTTCTAATCTTTTATTTAGGTTATTTGGCCATTAGCTGGTGCGAGGTGCTGTTATACTCATAAAACTTTCAAGTATTTCAGGAACAACTGATCGTTCATAGAACTTCTTTAGAAATGTGGACTATGGACGCTGACATTAGCGTTGGGAACATCTGTGCTAGCTGCTACATGTTTAGCATTGACATGCCATTATAAGCTTGATTAGCTTTGCTAACTCCTTTTAGCACAACACTGGTCGTTTCCAGCGTCCAATTAGATCGTTTTTGGAAGCAAAAATCAAACCCCAGCGGGCCAAGAGAAGCGGATTTGTGGTCCATTGTCATGTCACTTGTGCGTCAGGTTTACAGGCGTACCAGAAACACATGATCACAAAAGTTCTGCCCGGAACCTTTAGTTGGTTAAGGAAAAAATAAAATATGATTAATTACCTTATAGTTAGGTCTTGACATTACATATGTCAGCAACAACAACGCAACAGCAGTGAAATCTGTTGGCCTAGTTCTAAATTTATATCCGTGTGCAAAATAGTTGCGCAAAAACGAATGCTTTCAGAGCTGCGGTGTCACAATCACGACTGTCACTTGACAGCAAACATGTAAGTTGATGTTTTAACGACCTTCCAATTGGCCAACACAGGAAATGGAGCAGGAACTGAAGACCTGCTGAGATCTGTGTGGACTCAGCTGGGAACGCAACAAGAGCTGGAAAAAGTTCGACCTCTAAGCGGACGGGGAAAGCCTGACGATTTCTGCAAATGCGAGTCGGAGACGGGAACTGGACCGGTCAGAGAGCCGAGGAAAAAGTCGGACGTAAGAAAGGAAACAAAAAAAAAAAAAAAAGAAATCAGATTTGGGTTGAATTTACCTGCTGTGTGAAAGCAGCTTTAGTCCCATTCTGTCTAAGTTAGAAATTAAGATATTATTATATTCACTCTTTGTGTTGCCACTTTCCAATGATGGTAAAAGTCGACCTTTTCCTTCTCACAGAAATAAGCTTTTAGTGCTGCGTCATGATGAACAGATGTGCTTGATTAAGAACTTACCCCGGATATAAAGTGAATAAGCAGAAGCAAGAAATTATGAAATTCGATTCCGTGTAAAATTGGTCAAATCTTAAAAAAAAAAAAAAAAGGGGCGCGGGGTCCACAGAGTGATAACCAGGCACACGCAGTATGGCAAGCTGTAGCGTACACGCCGCTTTTATGAAACAAGGTGAAACAGATTCCTATTTGATACGAGGCTGCAGCTGTGGACGCGCAGACCTAATGATGCCTTCGTGTTCACATCAATCAGGGCACTCGCCGGACGTTTCAAAGAGTCGCCGCGGCAGCGGGGAGAGCTTGTAGCCTTGCACTCAGGCAGAGTGATTGGGGAGACGAAGGGTTCCCTCCGAGACAGAAACCTGTCTGTCTTGACAGCGTTGCTATGGCAACGTCCAGGGAGCTTTGTTTTTTTTTTTTCTGATCCCGAACAAACTCTGCTAAAAATGTAAGTAAAACTCAACAGCACAGGTTCCACGAAGCCACAACAACAATGCTTCCCAGAGACCAAAACCTGACATGACGAGGTTTCTGCTGAGGCAAAAGCTGTGATTCAGATAAGTAGGGCCTGTTGGTTTATCTTCTCGTTTTAAAAAAATTTAAATAATGTGTTGCCCTCCTCTATAAAAACAGTTGAACACCAGGACTTGGTCTTCACTGGGCCTTCAAAGCCCATCGATAATACATTTCTGAACAAAATTGTGGCTAATCAGCAAGAAGTGTAGAGAGTGTCACCCTGCATTAACATCTCTAAGGTCCGTCATCTCCACTGAATAGCTGTCTGTTATTTAAAACTGTAAAACCAGCAGTGATGTCAGAGCACTGGAACCGAGGAAACCAACACCACCCGACTGTGTTTCTGTGTTCTGGCTTCGTTCACGGTCACAGAGTAAGAGTGTTTCCGTGAACATCAACAATCATTTGAACAAACATGCAGAATGTTGAAGATATATTTAATAGTTTTCTACTAGGGGTTGGGATCCTGATTGAAAGACATTTTTCTGCATGTTTTAATCCCATTTTATTTAATGGATTAATTGTAATTGCACTGGAACACACAGCTCTGGGCAAAATGAAGAGCCGACTGCACTGAGCCCCATGGAAAACCTGCTGGTTCTTCCACCAAATATTGATTTCTGAGTTAAAACATTAATGTTGTTTTCTAAAAGAGTATGAACATGTTTTCTTTGCATCGTTTGAGGTCTGAAAGTGCTGCATCTGTTTCGTTATTTTTGACCATTTCTCATTTTCTGCTAAAAAAAAATACTAAATATTTTTCTTGGAATTTTGGAGACATGTTGTCAGTAGTTCATAGAATAAAAGAACAATGTCCATTATACAAACATATACCTGTAAAAAGTTAAATCAGAGAAACGGACCATTTTAAGTGGTCTCTTCATTTCTTCCAGAGGTGCATAAGCCAAACAATCAAAGAGTCATATCAAAATTGAAGCACAAACCTGCCAGTGTTTGCCTTGAACGTCAGACAACTGCTCAGCGTAAGAACATAAGTAGAAGTAGGGCCGGAGTTTATTGGAGATTAAAGCTATGTGGGTTTCAGGTGCAATACTGTCAGACTGTGATAAACTCGAACTGACCCCGTGTTGGTGCATCTTAAAGTTAGCTTGAAGAAAGTCCAGCTAAAACCAAATATATTTGGTGTTGAAGAAAAAGGAGGAAAAGCACAAAATAGCAAGCGTTAGCTGAGCGGGACATGATTCTAATGCCAATGTAGAACAGTGTAATACTGATGAAATTCAGTGTGAGATTTCACTGAACCTGAGGGATAATAGGCTCTCACACATATCTGGGATATTTACTTATGCGACTTTAACTCATCACAGAGGTGTCAAAATGTTTAAGAAGTTATTCGTGTCAACTAAAAATGAAAATATAGCCGACTATTTTAATTGTCAACCAGTCCTCGGCCAATACCGAGCAACAATAGAAAAAACTTTTCTATTTTTTAAACACAGACATATACTGAATTACATGGATTTGTTAACTCTGCACCAGTGCAGCACACTTGGATACACCAATAAGCTTCACAAGCTTGGTCAAACATGTAAAAACAGCTTTAATTTGTTCAATCTGTGCTATTAGGAGTAGAACAGTAAAACAAATGATAAACTGAAACAATAGGTTGATTACCTTGGTAAAACATGTAAAAAACTGCAACAAATCTTTCAAATTGTGCAGAAAGTGCAATTAGTGACTCTAAATTTAATGCAAAATAGATAATAAAGCATGACATTGCTCAAGAACACAAAGCATAGAATTAGACTGAATAGATTTGCCCTTACGGATCTGGCATCGTCACCGATATCCGATCTAGAATTTTTATTAATACTGGGACCAACACAGACATCAATATCAGATCGGTGCATCTCTACTTAAAACACATGGTTTTGATTTTATTGAAGTACTGCAGTAAAGCTTGGTTCCAGCAAATGCTAACTTTACATCACCAGCACAGAGCATCGTACAAACTGTACTGTACAATACATGAATCGTTTCCAAGTCACAGAGTTACACGGTCTCTCATGAAAAGGTCAATCTTTCTTTGTTCCTGTGAAAAACATTCACACAACAAGGAAACCCTGAGTGTGAAATCCTGCAGGTGTCTAGAGGCTTTCAGTATCTGTACTGGTTTGACATTAAAGCACAGGCTGCACTGCGCACACGTCTGTCTGCAATAGATTTTAATGTGGTCCTCTCGACTCCAGACTCTACGGGTGTTTTCACACCTGATAGTCTGGTAGATTCGCTTGGATTGGAGACCAAAATTGCATCATTTGTTACATTTTCAGCTGCTGCGGTTCTCTTTGAGTCAAATGAACCAAACCTTTTGGAAAAGCTGTTCACCCCCTCGCCTGTGGATGGAGCTGCACTAAGAACCACGGAACGAAACAACACAGGAACCTCAGAAGAAGACATGAGCGCTACTTTCTTCTTGACAAAATGTAAACAAAAATGGAGTGATGTCAGATTTCAGCGGTTGTAGGATTTTTGTTTTGTCTTTGGTAAGAGACCACGAGTCGTTTCTCCCACTAGTGCTACAATCACACATTTGTTTTGGTTTTATTCACGCAGAATGCTTCCCGCTCTTGGAGCAGTCTCCGGTACGTTTGTGTCTACACGCATTCGAACCATACCAGAGGTCACTCCGACCGAACCAAGACCTCAGTTTATAGGCGTACCAGAGTACAATTTTTGGCCCACAGCAGAATTTGAATGCGTGTTCAAACCTCAAACGTACCAGATTTTCTAGATAAACGGACTGGCATTTGTTTAAAGTGGACTAAACAGGGTATGTGTGAATGCAGCCTAAATTACATCAATCAGTCCCTCTAGTTTTTTGAAATTCTGTGTTCACAAAAATTCACGCAAAATCAACATATCACCACATTTCCCACGCTAATGCGTAATTGCGAGGGTTTTTTTTTGTGTGTGCAAATTTTATACAAAAATGGTCAAAAACATTGTTTCTAAGTGACTGCTACCTCCCACCTGCAGGTGGCAGTATTTCTCTTACGACACTACGGCCTCAGCCTTACTTGAAGTGAAGTTGGCCCGTGATTAATACGTCGAGTAAGAAAAAGTCACATTTAACGTCATGCTCATGTGGAAATATTGTAACATTTCTTTGCAACTGTTTTTAAAAATTAGCTTCACAAATTTTGGCTGGAATTTTTTTTTATTACTTAAATACTGGAGGGGTTGTTTGATGTAAAAATATTATGAATATTATTTATTTTCAAAGAGTACTTACTGAATGCAGACAGCTGCTTACTAATATTTTGTAAGAGTTTGTTAATTGGGTGTATAAATACAGTCTGGCACAACCGGCTCCTGAGAACAATTTTGATCTTGATATGAAAATAAAAGTTTTACATCCTTGATATACATAGATAGAAAACAAGTAAACCGACAGCTGAAGAAAGCTAAACGAAAAAAAAATGTGACAAAACAACAAAGCTTTTACGCTAATGATGCACAACATGGAGAATTTTACAATGTTGGGCCAACTGTGTCTGAAATAAACAGCTTCAAAGATGCACAACATCGCCCTGGAAACGCCTCATAAATATTCATGCTGCCACTCGGCACGCCTGACGTTAATTGATGGAAAACAGATTTTGTAGCATCAAGATGGCAGTTACTGCATGCTTGTGTGATTGAGTGGATGGATTTGCGAGTGTGCTTCCAGTAAACAGCACCGTGTCGAACCGCTGCGCATCTGTGATGAGAGTGCGCATGAAAGCATTCATCCTTTAGTTCAGGTTCTTTGATTGAGTTATTTTGCCAACATTGTGACAGTTACTGCGGCTGTGTAATTGTCTCTAGAACCGAGGACGTTTCCTTTTTCCTCCGAACGAAAATCCTCTCTGCCCTTGGGGGAGAGAGCTGTAGGCAAGATGCATTTAGATGCCTAGATCTGAATTATGGCCACCTTTGTAGGTTCACTGAGGCATGAAAGCTGACCTCTTGTGCATGTGGGGTATTTTTAGGAAGCATTCACAACACAAAGTGTGTTCCGACACCGTAGGTGTTGACGCTGATGCACATACGGTAGCTTGTTAAATAATTCATACATCTTAAACTTTGTCACAGTTTAACACACCTAAGCTAACCAAGCAAACTGTTGCACTTCTTCCAGCGGGAGTTCTGCAATTACAGAAACACTCAACGCCACCGCAACTACTCAGCTGATGCTACCAGTTTTAAACTCTAACTTGGTAAGAACATGCAGAAAAATTAGCCTATAAGGCAAACACAACAGCAGTGTCCAGAGGAACTGATGCACCGGTCTGATACTAATATCCATACCGGTATTGATATTAGACAAAAAAAAAAAAAAAAAAAAAAAACTAGATTGGGTATCTGTGGCAATATTCCTGATCCATAAGAGCACATCTATTCAGTCTAATTCTATGGTTTGTGCTTTGAGGGATGACATGCTTTATTATTTACTTCACATCATGGTTAGAGTTGTTAACTGCGCTTTCTGAACCATTTCAAAGACGACATGCCGCAGTTTATTTGTACATGTTTGACCAACCGATACCGAAAAACAGTGATGAATTGTTTGTCTTTATTATCTTTTTACATTGGCTGCTATACTCCTTAATGAACTGACTGAACAAATTAAATTTGGGTTGTTTTCACTTGTTTGTGTTTAAAAAAAAAAAAAAGAAACATTTTAAGTCCATTCAGCTCTGTTTTTTGGATCGGTTTGGTGTCGGCCAATACTAAACCTCAGACGTCGGTATTGGAAGTGAAATAAGTGGATCGGTGCATCTCTAGCAAATATGTGGCAAGACTTAAAATCACTGCTCACCAACAAACAATTTGACAAAGCTGGTAGAGACATATCCCAAAAGACCTGCAGCTGGAATTAGAAAGAAAGATGCTTTTACAAAGTATGAATATCTTGAATCCCGTTCACTTTCCAACTACACAAAAGTGTGTTAATCTATAATGTAAAATCTCGATTAAAATAAATTCAAATAAAAAAAAAGAAAAAAAGGCAGAGAAGCTCAAAGGGTGGGTGCCGTTTCACGGCACTGTACACAAATTTACCATGAAGCCAGCAGAGCTCCTGATTAGTCAGTCCAGTCTGGTCAGTGTGGCAGAAATCACTTCCCCACCCCATCAAACCTCCTGTGTCTCATTTCTGTTTCTGCTCGTCCCTTTCCATGACAACGGATAAGCAGCAGCAGTTGCCTCCCTGGTGGGGTATCCATGAGAAAGTCGTTTGTTTTTTATAAGTTGAGGAAATGAGGTTTAGCGGATTGCAGCAGTAGAAAGCATGCATGTCACCATAGCAACACAAAAACCTGAATCCAGCCAGTTTAGTCGCAGCATTGATGAGCATCTTAATTCCAGAGAAAACTCGCGACATCCAACATGCAGCTCCCATTTTACATGATGCTAACGGAAAAATCTTGTGCACATTTGCTTCTGCTACCGCAAAGCTTCAAACAAACCCTCCTTTCAACCGGATCACTGAATTACAGTGAAAGTTATTAAATCAAAATGTGTAAAAGAGTTCAAATATAATTTTTGTTTTTGGAAAATAAATAACAGAGAGCTGATCAACTTGGAGAAATGTGTTGCTTGCATATTAATGAGTTTTCTGGCTACAACAGAAAGTGTTGGGTATTATCATTTGTATACCTTCAGAGACGATAAATAGTCACCTTTATTAACCTTCTAACTTACTTAGTGCAGCAGATGTTGTGGTCAGACAGTGGATAGGGTTGCTCCGTCAGACCGTCAGTTCCCAAAACAACACACACACGCACGCACACACCCCCACACACACACACACAAAAAAACCCTTGTGAAAGCGCATGTGGGATCAGTTAGACCCTGCCAGAACCGGCAAAGGGTAAAAATCTCATGGGATCAAAATGACCTAGTTTCTTAAGACTGCGGCAGGGTTAACAATATTTGCTCTTAGTGTTATGTTCCTAACAGAGGTGATCAAACATCAAAGTCCCCAGTCCAGTTCAAGAGCTAAACGTTTACTTTCAAGTTTTAAGTCAATTGACCAAATGTCATTTAGCTTAATTTTAAAATTCATAAAGGATTTTCAAAAGATGTTTCCATTTACCAAAAAAAAACAATGCCGATGTTGCGATTTAGTGTTTATAAATTCACCAAAACGAACAACCCAAAGCTCTGACGTCCCATACATCTCAACCAACCAATCAGCAGCACTGCTATTACCGTCTCCAGGATTGAAATCAGGAATCAGTCCTGAGACCATTGATTCCTTGGATTAATACGGGCAACAACTGGGACACCTTTGGTGTTAAATTATATTTTTGAAGAGATAAAGCGAAAAAATTCCACCAACTTCCCTAAAACGCCAACCGAGCAATTTTTTGTTTTTCTCGCAAATAAGTACTAAATCCCAAAATGTATCTAAATGAAGAGCCTCTGTGGCCTTTATTTAAACAACCGCAAAGGTTAGCACCAAGAATTTGTCCTTTTGATTACATGCTTCTGCAACAAACTCTTTATACACACAGCATTGTGCAACGGCGAAACAATTTTAAACCTTTTTGACTTTTGGAAGGTCAAAGTTCATCCTTCTTGAGAGCATAAAACGTTAAAGACAGCTTGAAGACGTTGTACATCTACAAGCTGTCAAATAAAGTTGGGAAGATGCCAAAAAATCAATATAAAAAGGGATGAAGGTAGGCTGTACAGATGATAGAAGATCACAGCGGCCAACTGGCCGGGGAATTCATAGATTGAATTTTTTTAAGTTTGAATGATCGGTCACCGATCGGAGCTGATCAAGCTGAAAACCAGTCGACTTAAGGTACCAGCTGATTTCCCTGAGCGTCTCTAATCAAGACACAAAGGACAACACATGCTACAAGTTAGCCATAGCTTGTTTCTTCATGATAAATGAAACACAACAACCCATTCCCCTCGCCACAATGGCTGTAGTCCGTGGAGTTGATAAATGGGAGCAGGAGGAAGGCACCACCCCACATGGACATAAGTGATGGTTCACACCTTCCTCACCAACACAAGGCAGCCTGATAAACAAAACCAGCACATAGACAAACAATGCCTCATCACGCATCCCTGGTTGATGTAGAGGAGATAAATACTTAATCTATTATCGGCCTCGTACGTTTAATTTTTTGCGGGTACGAAACGTCAAGGACCGTATCGATTGCTGGGCGTGTCCCAATCAAGCTGTTAAAAGTCGTTTTACTCAACAAGCTCCACCCACGCTAATATATACAGACAAATATTAAACTGCTATGCATGCAGAGCTGATCCTTTTGTGTTTTTGCGGCCTGAGGTTGGAAAGCAATTTCACTCGGAGCAGTGATTCATTACATTTTGTTCTACACTGTTACGCCTTTCAAAATTTGCAATTACTTTCAGAAATCTGGAGGGGGGCTTCCTCCCACACACACACACATCCACGCACACAAACGACTGCTTGAATGATTGCACAGCAGCTTCAAAAGACCAGATGACACTGGAAAACAGATCTACCACACACACACACACTCAGCAGGAGAACTCAGCAGAACCTCGGGGGAGTGACACATTTGTTAAATATTTATTAGTGAATGCAAATGTTAACTTGGTAAAATCTTAATCCTATACGAACAGTTCAACTCAAGAGCCTAATTCTTGTTAAACATGTTGTAGCCAACCAGGTCTGCTCAGTTGTTTTTTTGCAGTAAATTGTGATGCCTGTTCATTTTTTGTAACTTTTCACATTTCTTTTTAAACACAAAAACGTGGTGTACTGCTGGCAGACTGACCACCACCTGTCCAATACCAAAAATCCTGGACATGCGCTTATTAGTTGATTCCTGACTACCAATCCTCACTCTTCTTTGAGGTTTTATTTTCCCATTTCAATTTCAGGTGGGTTTATGGCGTCACATTCCTGCCAACGGCCCAAAGGAGTAAATTAAACAATCACAACAGCGCGTTTATTAACAGAGAGTGAAGAGCTCTGATCACAGGCATTTTCCTGTATTTGTGGATGCATGAACACAGCACAGCTTGCAGTAAAATGCGCTAACTCCACCCATCCGGACGCTCTCACCAGTAAATTGTGCTTGTTCTCTGCTTAATGGGGTATTTGTCAGTTTGGCGGCGGTAACTTCCTCTGATTGGCTGGAATTTCAACTCAAATCCAAGACAGCCAATCAGATCAATCACAAGAATTACCGCCCACAACTGACAAATATGCCTGCTAAACCGAAAGGGTGCGCTTTACCACTATTCGTGCTGCGTTCATGGACCTGCGTACAAATGGAAATGGCTGGGATCAGAGCTATGCGCTCTCTTAGGTTATAAATGCGTACTGTTGTGATTGTTCAACACACTCCTCAGGGTGTTTGGCAGGAATATGACGCCATATTTTTTAAAGACCAACCACACCTAAATGAAAGAAAAATGGAGGTTTTCTGATAGACATGGTAAAATCTGAAAAACAATAAACAATAGTAGATTTTACAAAATAACCCCCTTTATGCATCAACGAACATGTTATTTTTATTTCGCCCACCAAAAACAGACGGATTCTGATTTCAGGCTGGCGTCTCGCATGTCTACTAACAAGTGTTCAAAATGCTCTTTTTGTGTTTTCATAAACTGAATAAAGCGTTGTTGAATGGATGATAGACTTCCCTTTGAAGGGAAATAGCGCGGCGATGTAAGATCACAAGATCTAGTCCTTTAGATCTGCCAGCCCAAAAAAAAAAGAGCTTTTATCACTCTGAAAATCTGGAACCGGGGTGAATAGGTCAAATCAATAGTGATACAAAACAGGAATAGAAAAACAAAATCATAAAACACAGACGGCATATTTACAAAAACCAGGCCAGATCACATGCTCAGCTCCTACTTCTGCTTAATTTAGCTGAAAAGTAGCTTTGTCGCCTAATTCCTACAGACCTGTCGCTGTATCGTTCCCTTATGTGGGAACTTGAAGACATTGATCCTTGATGGTTCAAAACAGGCAAAAACAATTGCAGTTCAATTTAATGTTGGCGGTTTAAATATTTTTTTTATTCTTGCTGAGCAGTAAAATGCAGCTTCTTGTTCCTAAATAACATTTAAAACTGTATGTTTGAAATAAAGAGGCTCACATTTTAACCGTGTTCCTGTCACAGCCAGGACGTGTTTCTAAGAAAGTGATCAGTTTTATACATTTCAAGTTTCTAAATGACAGGAAGCAAGAATGTTGGAGTTAATAGGAACGGATTTTTGGCAGCAAGTGAGATTATACAGCTGTGATGACAGCTTTAGAAAAAAAAGACAGCTCCACCAGAGAGAAGAAAAACAAAACAAAACAACAAAAAAAATATAACTGTTTGCCAAATTCCTGCTGCAGCTGGAAATTTAGAAACGCTCGCCACCCTCAAGCGACCGCATATCATTTAGTTCCTCTGCTGTTCTCAAACTCCAGCTGGCGGCGAAAACAGCAAAACGGATTTTTTTTTTTTTTTTCTCATTTCACAATATTACAGTAGGAGAGGAGAGGGTATCCATCGCATTAATAGCATCCACCTCCTCCGGGGGGCGGCCAGATCTCCGACGACCTCGTCTGACCGAGAGGAGGCCGGACATGTCGAGGAAAAAGATGTCTGACGTTTTCATGCCAGATACAGTTTTAAATGGATTTTTTTTTTTTTTAAATGTTTTTTGTAGCTTTTCTAAAAACAAAATGGCAGAGAACATTTTGTTTCAATAATCAATTCTTGGACGATGGAGAATTAGGGCCTGGTTACAAGAATTTTAATTAATAAAAAAAAAAAAAGCTATAATATTAGCAAATAAAAGATGTTGAAAAAGCAACAAAAAAAAATTAAATTAGAAGAAAAAAGTCTTAGAGTGAAAAAGCTTAGCTACCAGGTTCAGACAGATGCAGCTCAGTTTGTCTCTTCATAGGAGACAGTTGTTTGCATGTTCGTTGCAAAGTTGCAGGGACTCTTCGTGACCCCTCGGTGAACTTATCGAACAGCTGTCGTCAAACGACCCTCGACATCAGCAGAACGGTCAACAGCCTCAGGTTGTTGATAAGCTGAACCGCTGTTAGGATGATGCTCTTCATATTTTTTAACTTATATGGTCATAGCCTTCCGGTGATTTTTATGTGTTTAATGCCATTTTTAGCGATTCAAGCCTAAAAATGGCATTTTTAGGCCTTCACAAACCCGCCGTCTGGGTTTGTGAAGGCTAATAAGGGGTTCCTTAACATTCCACATATTTATCCAGAGGTATGTTTCCAGATTTCCCAGACCTTTTATCTCCTTTTCAGAGAATAAATGAAAAAGTTCCATTCGAATTTATCAGATGAGCTGATTGATTTTCAAATAAATGATGGGTGTGCAGTGCAGTGTTCATTAGAAATGAATCCCTCAGTCTTCCAGACTGCGCGGAAGGCTGCTATTGGGTGTAGATTCAAATTAGAAATGCAACCGTGGTTATTAAACAAAACCAGGATTTTACATTTACTGTCTGAAGTTAAATAAGACCAAACTTTTCTTGCTTTGGGTCAGTTAGAACAGGCAGCATTATTTCAATTTGATAAAGGCAACAACGAAGGAGAGTTAAGTTAAATTCAATGGTTTTCTTAATATAAGTCACTTTCCTGAAAGTTTCATCGAGGCAACGAGTCAATTTCCTGAGAAATTCACCAATCCCGAGAAAATAAATTCACACATCATCTCCAGACAAGTGAAAATCCCTCCATCTCGAGAAAACGTCGAGAAATTTTCATGTCGGGAAATTGTTAGAATTATTATGTGTTGTTATCACCCTTACATTAGTAGTTTTACATTACTGGTTTGTTTTTCCACTTAAAGGTTTTAGCTTTCTACTGTGTGTGAGCCGATGCTACGCTGAGACCTGTGTCTTCCCGCACTTACAGAATGTCTCTGTAGCATGCTTATCTCCAACAGCAGAATGTTCCCTCGCCCTCGTGAGAAAGAAAACTGTGTGCAAGGACAAAACTTGCTTTTCCTTTTATTATCACTCCCTTCCCTGCTAATAAAAGAGCTGAAGGTTTTCAGAACGCACGGTGAGCAGCTTGTAGAAGCGGTTCGCTGCGTCTTCTCCTTTTGCAAAAGCCTGGTTGAAAACTAATGAACGTTGTCTGTGGTTCTTTTGTACGTAGGTTAAGAAAATACCTATCAGAAATTTTCTCGCCATCTCGAGAAAACGTCGGGAAATTAAGTCTCTTACGGTTGAGGAAACCGCAAGAGAAGGAGCACATGCAGAAACTCATCTCTCTGCTTCCATACATCCATGTATAAGATTAAAGACCATATTATATACTTTGTATTTACATTATGTCTAATGAATCATTTCACCGTCATATGAGGAGGTAAGAGCTAACCAGACGGAGGCTGCATCCATCTCTGCAGGTAACAGGTGTGTGTCTGATGTCTGCTGCGCTTCCAGAATAGTGCGTTTATATTTCCTGGCTGGTTTCTTGCACTGCGTGTCACAACGTGTCGTGCTCCAGTGTACAGAAGGATCCTCATCTGGCCAGAACAACTCTGTAGAACAGCTAATTTCAAGCTGGAACATAATCTTACGCTCTCAGCAGGTCTTTTGCAAAGCATTATGCTTGTTTCATACTTAATGTTTACTCAAAGTGCCATTTTCTGGTTCACTAGCTTTGCGGTTATTAATGGCCTCGGTCTCTCGCTCCCGAGTGCTCCAGACGGCTCAGCGTGTCAAATGTTTAGTTATTCCTCTACCGCCACTTATGGGAACGATCCTTTTCAAAGATGATGTTTTCGGCTAGCGTTGGAGGAGTCGCTCTTCGGGCTGGAAGCAGGGCTTTACACCACTTACAGAAACACATTAGCCTCAGCGCGTTGACCCGACTGCTACAGGTCAGGGAAAAAACAACATGTGGGAAATGTAAACAGCTTGGGGAGTATTTATGCAGTGAAGCAAACTGTCTTGACAAAAAGCATTTCGCCACCACATGCACGTTTCAAATGCTAAAACCTTCAATAGCTCTAAATATTATTGTTTGTGCTCCAAGTTTTAGCTTCCTTAGTAGCTGATAAATCCAAGTTTCAGAACATCAGGAGGTCTGGGATCATGCTTTAAGATTACCGATACAAGATCAAATCATCTACTCCTGTCTTAACTGTGGTACAAGGTGGCTAATTACTGCTGGAACACAGAAACACATGATCAGCCATGACAAAAACACACAACAGGAAGGAGATCGAAACTCAAACTAAATAAATTAGAACTAAATGACAAATTTAGGCGCCTCGATGTTCCTGATTAATCCAGCACGTCTCCTGGGCTGCGGTGATGATTTATCACAACAGCAGCAAAGCAAAGGCTCAGCCAAGCATCATTAACAATAAACGGTGACACCAAGTGAGATGCAGTTGTGCCTTTAAAGTCTATAACAAAAAAAAAAAAAACATGGGCGTTTTCATTCTACTCCAGCGTCCAGTTTTCTTTTTAAAACCATGTTCAGCAAATGGCCAGGATCCCAACTAACCAAGCAAACGCCATTCAACTTCTGACTGTCGCCAAACTGTCGTTCCTAATCCTGGCAAAAGCAGCGCCATAAATCAGTGTGTTTTCGACAGCTGACGGTTTAGATGGTTTGCTGTTCCAATGTGTCCCTCCTATCAAACCAAATCAACTGAGTTCATTACCAAGAATTATTTTAGCTAGCTTTAATTGACATACAGTGGTGTAAGAAAAAGTGTTAGCTTAGGGAAGACCATTCTGCTGTAGTGCCAAGATGGTTTCCACTGTGTATTAATACACATTAAAGTACATCTGGTGTGTGAACTGTAATGTTCACACATCAGAAAAGGTGATCACACTTTTCATTATTTATGGGGAACTATGGTCCCCGACCCCGGCGAAGACTGGAGCTCCACTGTAGATTATATTTAGAACTGATGCGTGCTGTAGTAAAATGTAGGAAACAGCAAAGTATCGTCATCATAACTGATACCAGCAAAAGTCTCAGGTTAATGCTTTTGTGAAATATCATCTAGAGCGCAGTCAGCAGGGTTGATTCTTTCAGCTGCCGAGACGACACGCACTACACCAATGTTGGGGAAACAAATTCATTTCGTTGTCGATTTCAGGAATGAAAAGGTTTCAGAAACTACAAACCAAACATTGCCCGTCAGGCTGAGCTGCCTTTGTAGGCCTGCTTTGTAAAAAACATATAACAAAAAGCCAACACCTTCCAGTGCACTGTGTGTCGAAAAACTCACATATGATTAGATGCCTGAAGAAAAAACAGCAAGCAGAGGCTCCGATTTAAAAAAAAAAAAAAAAAAAAAAAAAAAAAAAAAAAAAAAAAAAAAGGGGGAAAAAAAAAAAAAAAAAAAAAAAAACAAGACAGAAAAAAAAAAAAAAAAAACGTCGACGCCGTAGCCTCTGTTGGAGACGCAGCTTTCATGCAGACTTCCGGCAACGGGGACGACGGCGCTCTCAGACACACTGAAAAAAAAAACAATGCATTTACAACCGAATTATAAGCCCGGAGTTAATTACCGGTGAACTGGACTCCCTTTCAACCCCCCCGAAGCTTCCTCGGGACGGGACAGTTGAGAAACTTTGTCCAAATCCGCCCCTCAAAGCTCTCAGATATGCCTTTTTTTTCCCTTCGGTTTTTTTTTTCTCTTTTTTTTCCCTCCAGTTCTTTTCTCATTCGCAAAGCCGCACAATTCAACGGCGTCGTTTCCGGTCACCTCTTTCAAAATAAAAACCACAAGCGTAGTCTACACACGATTCGTATATTCCATCTAAGTGGTCCTTACCTCATGTGTTCAGGGTTTAGTTTTTCTTATCTTAAACAGTGCGTGTTTGTAAATAAATATTTTGAACAGGTGACCTCGTTCAAAACAAAACAGTTTTGTTTTTCGAAACAAAACAGTCACTTCCGGTATTAAACTGATTCTAGCTTGTTATTTTGACAAAACTGATAAATGTTTAGACAGTGTTTCCGGTCTGTCATTATTCCGTTTTTCTGCAGGACTTTGTGTAATATTGTAATATATAACCTGAGTAATATTGTAATATATAACCTAATGTATCGGTTAGCGATAAAGGGTTCAGTGTTATAAAAATATTGAACCATTCCTTCTTTCTTATTATTTAATGCTATCTATCTATCTATCTATCTATCTATCTATCTATCTATCTATCTATGCAAAGCTGACACATTATAATCCTTGTTTAACACACTAAAGACTGATTGATCTATTATGCATCAGATAGCATATAATTCTGATCTGATCTTTTGTTCTTTTAAGTTAATTAGCCAACAGTGATGTCCGTATCAGAACATTTATTTGTGTTTTTATTCTGCAAGCTTTAATTAAATTATAAACCATAAAAACATTAGTGATAAATAATAATAGTTGAGTTCAGAGTTATGGAATTGAGCTGAAAAAAAATGGAAAGTAGAATATTCAAATATAGAAAAGCTAATGAAAATAAAACATTCAAAATAAAACAAAAGCTTTAACTGCTTTAAGAGACTGCAGAGACCCGACTGGTTCCCTTTGGAAATTTATTAAGCATACTGGATACAGAACAGTAAATTTTATTAAAACACAAAACGCCAACAATGCCCTGACAGTGATGATATTCACCACGGTGTTGATATCAACACTGCTAGAGCTTCATATACAAGAGTGAACTTTAATAAACTCACTATAGATTTAATACATTTATAATCATAGAGTTTATCTTTGTTAAGGTTAGTAGAGTTACCTACAGTTAACCTGTGAAACAGATGATGCTACATGGACACTGTTTTATCAAATATATTCTGCATAAATTACATATAATCCACATGTAGTGTCTCTTCTATAGGATTCAGTTGTGAACACAGCAGATGAACATTTCCACGGTGACGGTTTCCTGCTGTGTCCCAAACATACACCGTCTCTAAGAATACAACACAATACAATTCAAGTGTAATAGGTGGTGATGCATGCATAAAAACAGCAGTGGTTGTCTTCAGATACATAAATTATGCCACTTAAAAGCCATTTCAGTACATATGGCTGCAGTGTAACCAGCAGTGTAGAGTTTATACACAACTAGAGAAGCGGCAGGGTCAGAGGGGAAAGAGAAGAGGCGGCAACACTTGGAATATATTCTACCTACAGCTCTAAAAATGATACATAAATGACACAAATGCAAATAATTACTGTACAATAAGTAGTGCTAGAAGCAACTTCACAGGTTAAGCTCACCTGTGAAGCATTGAAATCATAAAACAATAAAGTGTTTCATGCAACCGGTCCAACACTTGAGGTAGAGGCTGACAGTGAGACAAGTTTATGATTTAAGGCATGTTAGGATCATTTTTTGTGATTAAAGTGATAATTCAAAATGAAAATCAGTGTTTTCAAGATACAGAGGCATTAAAACAATAAGATTAAACTCCCCCCATTGGGATAAATAAAGCATATTTGAATTTGAAGGTATTTTTAAAAATATGCATGCAACCTTCTTGAAGAAACTATTAAAAATAGTGAACACAGAGTCATTAAAGGAAAAATCAAGACTACCGATTCTCATAACGTTGCATGACTTCTGGACCAGATTTATCCATTTTTTCCTCCTATTGTTCAGAGTCTGGGATTCAGATCTCTGCTAATTTAAAATACGGTTCATTTTAAGATCCCCTAATAGTGTTTTAACTTCTAAAATGTCATATTTTTCTCCAGAATTCAACTGTTTGAAAGCTGCTGTGGAACTTTACCAAATAATCCCAGTAGGAAACCACTCTGTTAGGCTTAGATTTAGATTTTTAGGCTAACTTTGTCAAACCTGAGACCTGCTGAAAGCTTGAGATTGTCAAGTAAAAAATTAACCCATTTAATTGATGCACTTCAGCTTTTGCTCAACCACAATCATAGTGTTTAAAAATCAAGGTTTATGTAATTTGCAATTATTTTCAGAAGTGCTTTGAGTCCGGCATGTTTTCAGTGCAATTACTGGTCCACTTTAAGCACTTCTTTCCTAACAAATCATATTTGAAAATTAAACAAATGAAAAAAAAAACTAATTTCACATGTAAACATAACAGATTTTTATCTTAGTTTATATTATCACCTGTCATTTTTAAATAAACACTGTTTAAAAACTAAAATGTGTAAAAAAAAAAACATTGTCAGACTGTCAGAAACAGGTTATGAAAACTATTAATGTACTGATGTTTCCTGTTAGTATTAGACGTTCATGCTAAGATGCACTTGAGGTTTGGCAGCAAGGCAGCGGACACTGGCAGTGTCAGAGACGTTGGAGGTAAACACAGAGGGAGAAGTGGCATGAAAGCACAAACAGCAGGCAGAAGATGTACAAAAATCATTAAAAATGAGCTACACATTGAGCATGTTTGAATCTATCAGTGAGAACATTTCTAAAATGAATAAGATGCATTGAATCTATTACTATTACAGTAAGTAGTGAGACTGAAGACAATAAAGCCTGCATATCTGGGTGGGAAATATATATATATATATAGTAAGAAACACAGTAACAATATTCATGTGAAATTAAAGTGGTAAAATAATTCTGCGCAAAATTTTGAGTTACCTTTCATTTCTGTGGGTTTTATTTCCACGTGGTCTTCACTCATTCTCAGTCCAGTATCGAAACATTTTCAGATGAAAGTTTTTCCTTTTCTAGATCACTTAATTCTGAACAATAAATCATCCTGGGATTAAAGCCGATGGGATGAACTAGCAAATAATTTGTTCTAGTCATTTTGAACATTGCACCATTTTGCAAAACACATAAAGCATTTGAAAAAGTTTAAATAAAAACAATTTGACAACCTTAAACTTATGAAAACATTTTTTAAAAACACAAAATAAAGCTAATTATGCTGCTAGAAACAGCTTAAAAGACCACAAAAAAAAAAAAGTCTGGCACCTTGGAAACAAGATATGAAGAAGTGAAAGGTACTGTAAGACTTTTGCTATAAATGTGATACCAGGAGTTTACATTTTTAACTCAGATAACGAACAACATCAATAACAAACCAGCGGAGCAAAACAGCGACACAGAAGGTCAGAGGTGAGGAAGCAGACGTTACGACGGAGGGAATCAAGACAGAACAGATCTACCAAGAAACTCATTGGTCTGATTCCCTTCAGCCTGTTCGAGAAGACACCTGGAAGAAAATAACAGGTTAAAAGTCTGTGAAGCCTCCATGGAGCTACAGTAACACAGAAGAAGAAGAAGAAGAAGCTTCCAGGTGAGTCAGTTACCTGAGAGATGTTGACTCCGGTCAGCTTCTCCACGGCTTCGGGGAGGCGGGTCATGATCTCCAGAACCTCCCCTGACAGCTTGGCTGCGCCCACCTCTCCTCCTCCACTGGACACCATGGTCACTTTGTTGGCTTCACACAGAGGCCTGCTGATCTCTTCTGCCATCTGGTGGAGAATAGATGTCACAACATCTTAAAATAAAACGCTCCTAAGCAGTTTGTAAACTTGTCAAACTTCCAACATGCAAAATAAAAATGGGAAGAAATTATTGACCCTGAATATCAGTTAGTAGTTTTTAATCAATTTTAATATGCTTTTCCATAATCATTTTCTTATTTAAAATGATAAAAAGAGCATCTTAAGAAACCACATTGATTGATGTGTGGCCTGAACTACAATTAAATTTAGCAATCATTGGCTGAATATATCTGCATATTGACACATCGGCTATCCCTGGTAAATTTAGGTGAAAAATAACAGGAGTATAAACACGTCTCTCACCAGAGGCAGTTTCTCCAGCAGCATGTCCACCATGGCTCCATCCTTATACTCCCTGAAGGCTTCGGCCTTCTTCGCCATCTGCTCCGCCTCAGCGCGACCTTTCGCCTCGACCGCAAACGCCTCAGCCTCACCTTTAACCTGCACAGGTCAACATGAAAGGCCTACTGGTTCCGAAGTTAACAGAAATCATGATTAACATATAGACAAGGAAGAAAACCGGTCAATAGATTGATATATTTGACCCACAGTCTCTCTTACTGCAGACCAACTCATCTTAATCTATTTCTGAAAGCTGAAAGACACTTTGCAGATTTCAGGAATAGCTTGAAATCTATTCAAGTTCTATAAGATTCCTTGGAAAGAAAAGAGGGAGGCAGTGGATATTTATCTGATGAGAATCTGCACCTTCGCAGCTCGATTTGTTCCTGTCTGGTGATCGATTACTTACCCTAATAGACTCAGCTTCAGCCTCTGCCTCCATGATCATCTTCATTCTGCACAGACAATGAAGAAACGGTCAGAGGCCAGTCAGATGTTTGATGAGAGTAATTTTCCCCCTTTTCCATTTGACAGAGTGAAATTTTGTGTCTAAAATATGCAACCCTTAAAGCGACATATATACAAAGTTTCCCATCTAGGCACATAATGACTGATGAAAAAGGCCCATTTCTCTCCACCGGAGGTCAGTCATAGTGAAACTCCATCCTACCTCTGCGCCTCAGCCAGTTTCTCCAGGCGGTACCGCTCGGCCTCGGCAGGTTTCTTCACCTTGGCCTCCAGCTCCTTCTCCCTGCGGGTGATCTCCTGCTCCTGCAGCATGATCTGCTGCGCGCGCTCCACCACCTGGACCTGCATCTTCTCCTCCTCAATGCGCTGCTTTGTTTTTGCAACCTGGGAATCATAAAAACAACATCGATCCGTCCGTACGCAGTAAGCCGTGCCTCCGGTTTCAATGCGACAGATCAGCTGCGTACCTGCAGCTGGAAAGCCATCTCTGACTCCGCCTTCTTGGTGTTCACTTCGATGTCGTAGGCCGCCTTCTTCAGCTCGTAGTCTCGTTGGGCCTTCGCCATGTCGATCTCGTTCCTGTACTGAGCCGAGATTTTCTCCTGCATAGCGTGGGCTTCCTGCAGCGAGTCAAGGAGAGGCACAGAAATGAGGAGGATGAGAGAGTTCACGATGAAAAAAGCAGTCAGAATTAGTGCTGAAGTGATTAATCAGATTAATCATGATGAATCGATTATTGAGATAATTGTCAGATAGTTTAGTAATCAATTAATTGTTAACTGGAGTATAAAAGCTCATAAAAAGGCCATTTGCTGAAGGAACAACAGAGCATCAATTAAGCCAAGACTGTACAAAAAATATATATACATTTTACATAAAAGGTAGAAAACTTTGCTTGTAAATATTTTCTACCAAGAACCTTCAAGTTAGCTTCACCTGGTTGAAACTCCATTTAAAAAATTCTCCTACTAAGCACCTTTCACTATCTAGTTATTAACTGGTTAATCCAAAGAATAATCACCAGATCAGTTCTGCACTGTATTGATGTTAAGTAAAGCAGAAAGAACTGAGCTTTTCACATGTTTATGTTAAAAAGTATATTTAGCTGCAGATGCATTCTTTGCTACAAATAATCAAGTGTTCACTAAAGGAATGCTGATATTGCACAAGATGCAATAAGATGTATATTTTCTTATTTAAAAAAGGAAATGAAGCAGCAAGGATGATAGAGGAGGTATTGCAGACACGTCTGACCCTGATCACTGCGTCTCTCTTGTTCAGCGCCTCTCCGATGCGAGCGTCCTTCTGGACCTGGGCGGTTCGAGCTTTTCCCAGCGAGTGCAGATAATCCTGAGGACCAACAGCAGCGGAGTAAACACTCATTACATCTGGGCTTCCAGTGATTCCTCTTTTTCTGTATGGAACTGAAGTTAGATACCTGATCATCGTGGACATCCTTGAGAGTGTAGCTGACCACGCTGATCCCCATGTTGACCAGATCGGAGGAGGCCACCTTAAAAACCTGCTCTGAAAACTTCTTCCTGTCCTTGTAGATCTCCTAAAAGCAACAGATGTGACCAGAGATCACAGAAGCATCCTTTACAGAGTGATATCGATAGCAGCCAAGCCAAAAAAAGCCCAGAATCTCTTCAGACGGGGTGTGGGTTTCCGTACCTCTACAGTCAGGTGGGCAATGATGGCCCGCTGGTGTCCCTCCAGCGTCTCCAGGGCGATGTGGGCGATTTCAGCCTCAGACTTCCCCATGAACATCTGACAGGCTGCAGCCAGCATCTGCTTGTTCTGGCCCTGGATCTTCATCTGCAGGAAACAGAAGCATGTTTATCACTGCAGGAGGAGAATCTTTAAATACAAACTGAATTATCACAGTGAGATTCATCAACTTAAAGATTTCGCTCCCTGATGCAGACATGCTGCAACTGTTACTTTGATGGACAGCTCTAGTAATTCCCTGTCAGACCGACTGATTCATTGATTACTGGTTGTAAACATTACAACCAGTAATGTTTACAACTGGTTGTAATGATCAAGAGTGCAGGAAAAATATAAACTTTACTAAATGCTGATGATGAACTGATGTTGTTTCCAGAATGTTTAACACAATTCGGCCTGGTGGATTTACTTGGTGGAGACCTAAACAATCACCTGGATCAATGACTGCCTGACAAACAGACCACAGTTTGTGAAACTGAAGGTGGACCAGTTTGTGTTATGGGAGGGACAATAATCTTATACACGAACTAAATAAAGAGAAACACAGTTAGACCAAACACTACTTCTAATTTCCAATATAATTTTTAAAGACTTTTTAGGCACAAGAGGCCTTAGAAAAGGTTGTTGGCTCTAACATTGAGATGGCAACAATCTGTGCTAAGACACCATTATCACTGTTATAAATAAACAACATTAAATATATAACAAAAGTGTCATAATGCAAACCCTTCTACTAGATATAAATGCATTAAATGATGTAAAATGTCTAAATTACACAGAAAGATTTTTATTTTTTTTTAGCCAGAGTAAAATAAGATGGCGCTGTTTGAAGCAAGCAGACTGACCTGAGCGATGCCGGTAACAGAGATGGGAACCCCATGGCGGGTGTAGACCTTATCGCTCTTCACGTTCAGAGTCAGAGTGTTCAGAGAAATCCTGCAGAGCAGACAGAGACGAAGAGGATGGACTGGAAGTGGTTCTAATGGAGCCCATTAAAGGGTTTATTTCTGGTTTGTTTCTGTCAGACGATGCTACAACACAGAGCAGCAGGAAGTGAAAACCAGCTGCTATCCTGAAAATTAAAATTGATCTTTATGGTGATACTGACTCAGATTACTGGACAGGAGCCGAATGTCAACTGTTAGACACGAGTGGTGTCTGTTTACATCCTAATTTAAAAAGCATTGACAATAACAGATAAAATAGAGAATATTCTATTTATAATGGTATAAATAAAAATAAACCACGAACTAAATGAAGTACAACTTACAATAAAGATTTTGTTTATTTTGCTTAGCAAAAATAAATGTTTTTGTTTTGTTTTCTTTTACAAAAATGAAAGCTGCAGTAATAATGCTTAGTTGTTTCTATACCTCTGTATCTGCTGAATGCACGGTAAGACAAACACTCGGCCTCCAGCGATCATCACCGGAGGAGAACGACAGAAACCTGAGAGGAAAAGACCAGACCGAGGAATAATTACAGATCAGATGTGGACATACATGTAATTCAACTACAGTTCTTCCACACATTTTATCACTTATCAGGTTCTCTGATATTTGTACACAAAGCTTTTCATTCAATTACATCAAATAAACAATAAATTTTCCCTGACAAGACTGGTAAACAATTGACTTTCTAGATGTGGTGCATATCCATGCAGAAGCAGACGGGCTTGTTACCTGACACCACCATGGCTTCGTTGGGACCACAGGTGTAGAACATGTCCGTTGATCCTTTTTCTGACTAAAAACAAACGTAATAAAAACAGATCGAATTAAAAATCATCAACATGAAAATGGCTTTCTTTAAGACCTAATATTATAACGTCAGATGAAAATGTACATTTGTTTTTGCTTATATATTTATGCAGTAAAGGCTTCAGAAATGACTTCTACATCATGCCGTCTGAGAAGCATCCTGCAGGGCAGAGCTGCGGTGGGAGGCAGAACGGACCAACGGGGGCAAATCTAATTTACGCAAATGTTGCGCAGTAAAACCAGAAAGAAGCGCAAAAGACAAAAAAAGATACTCCTCACATTACAGCCACAGACTAAAAGAGAGAATTTTTTTTTATATATACCATTTTGATCCATTTCTAAACGCAACATGCAGGTAACACGCTGTTTATCCGCTAACTCCTTCTATTTTTTCCTCCATTTGTATGTTTACAACTGATAAATGATTCAAGTATGAGCAAAGACCTACCGCTTGGTGAAAAAACGCTGCTATTTAGGTGTAGAAGAGTTGAACCGGTCAGTAAATGTTACTTTGATCTGGTTAGAATCGATGTATTTTAATCGCAGTAAATGTTTACTTCAGTAAAAGCCGATGATGATGGAGTGAGTCAGTGATGACCGCAGCTCAGCGTCTTTAGCACACCCAGCCATCCGCCTGCGCGCGTCCGCCATCTAGTGGCCTGGTGGGGAACTAACTGCCATATACAAGACGGAGTTTTTATGTGATTTTACATCACATAAATTGATTTGTTTGTTTTACTAATATTTAAGGTGTGCCTTTCTTTTTTTTCCCTAATTGTGCGGTAGGAATGGATATAAACTATAATAATTGTTTTTCTAGTATAATTGGCACATATCTGTTATTTTTTCAGAAAAATATCAACATTCAGCC
The DNA here is from genome assembly GCA_903067095.1 of Girardinus metallicus. Classification (NCBI taxonomy): domain Eukaryota; kingdom Metazoa; phylum Chordata; class Actinopteri; order Cyprinodontiformes; family Poeciliidae; genus Girardinus; species Girardinus metallicus. The sequence continues at coordinate 27,984 of CAEGAE010077275.1, forward strand.
TCCTTCAACAGGAGGCTGACTGCTAGCAAACAACAAAAAGCACTTTCTTTGTACTGCATTGGGTGCTTTCTTTTTATTTGTTTATTTTAAGCGTCTTAACATTTCTATGCATGCATTGTTTAGGATGCTGCAGAATTGTGCAACATGTCTGTGCTGTGTAGCCCCTCCATCCAGGGCAAATTTCTTCCATGAATGTCAGAAAGAGAAACTTTTAAGAAAAATTTAAGCATGATTTTCGTTTACGTAGCAGCCTAAAAGTATCTGGAAAGAAATTTGCGAATTGTACTCAAAGTAGACAATATCTGCCTTAGAATGCAGATATTGTATCTGGAGGGTTTCATGCATAATAAAAAAAAAAGTGCTGTTTGGAACATTTATATGTACACAAATGTTGATTTCTAAGTTTCGGCAGCTTAAAAAAACTATTTCAGGAACTGTAAAAGAAAAGTGCTTAAAAGAATGCAGAGTTAAAAGAAGGGTATTTATAAGCTAAGCCCCAGTATTTTTCCTCTTTTGGTTGCTTGGTACTATTTTCATTTATTTAGTGGTTTTAAATAATTAGTTTAATTACAGTCTATAAATGTTTAGCTTGTTTGTGATAATGTCTTAAAAATATATAATATATAATTATTTATTGCTAGTACAGACAACTTTCAATTCTATTCTATTCTTTTCTATTCTATCTGCTCACGTATCATTCACCAGCCGGCGAGACACTGGGAGCGGCTGTTAGGCGGGGTTTCCGCTCTGTTTGCACAGGAACGTGGACACTTGATGCACTATTCAGATCCAGCGATGATGATGAGGGACACCAGTATCAAAGTGCTTTTTATGATGAAAACATAAAACATCAAGCAAAGATCTACATTACACTTGCATAAATAAGGAAAGTAATGAAAAGTTGAACCGCAAACTCAAATTAATGTTGATATTTTAGTTTATATTCAGTTAACTCTCAACAAACTTTGACCCAGAAACATAACTTGTTTTTTCTGCCTAAACAAAGATGTTGCCACTAACAATCCTCAGGGCATATCTTAACTCCTGAAAAATACATGTAAGTAACGTGATCTTGTTGTTGTATGATTTCATCACTTTCTAATAATGTTGCTACTCTACATTATTTCTACTATTTATTTTGGAAAATGTCTACGCTAACATTGTTGCTTTTTCTTTATTACTTACTGCTGTAGTTCATCACTAATTAAAACAGGAAACCAGACTTACTTCTTATGCCATTCATTCAGTTAATCATCTTTCAGACTTTCCCTAAGCCTGATATTCCTGTTCTTCCTGCTCTTAAACACGTCTTGAAGCTGATAAGAACCAACAACTACTGACGGTAAAAGCAACCCGTTTTCTTTTTCAGGAAATTCACACAGTCACTGTGACAGAGAGAAAAATGGAGCAGAATCAGCTGGATCAAGAAACCTTCTCCTGTCCGATCTGCCTGGATGTACTGAAGGATCCAGTGACGACTACATGTGGACACAGTTACTGTATGAGCTGTATTAAAACCCACTGGGATGAAGAGGATCAGAAACGAATTCACAGCTGCCCTCAGTGCAGGGAGACATTTACATCAAGGCCTGTGCTAAAGAAGAACACCATCCTAGCAGCTTTGGTTGAGCAATTGATGAAGACTGGACTCCCAGCTGCTCCTGCTGATCACTGCTATGCTGGACCTGAAGATGTGGCCTGTAATGTCTGCACTGGAAGAAAACTTAAAGCCATGAAGTCCTGTTTTTTATGTGTGTCCTCTTACTGTGAGAAACACCTTCAGCCTCATTATGATTCAGATCCTTTAAAGAAACACAAGCTGGTGGAGCCGTTCAAGAACCTCCAGGAGAACATCTGCTCTCATCATAATGACATGATGAAGATTTTCTGTCGTACAGATCAGAAGTGTATCTGTAGTCTCTGTTTAATGGAGGAACATAAAGGCCATGACACAGTGTCAGCTGCAACAGAAAGGACTGAGAAGGAGAAGAAACTCCAGGAGAGACGAGAAAACATCCAGCAGAGAATCCAGGACACAGAGAAAGATGTGAAGCTGCTTCAACAGGAGGTGGAGGCCATCAGTCACTCTGCTGATAAGGCAGTGGAGGACAGTGAAGAGATCTTCACTGAGCTGATCCGTCTCCTCCAGAAAAGAAGCTCTGATGTGAAACAGCAGATCAGATCCCAGCAGGAAACTGAAGTGAGTCGAGTCAAAGATAATCAGGAGAAGCTGGAGCAGGAGATCACTGAGCTGAAGAGGAAAGACGCTGAGCTGGAGCAGCTCTCACACACAGAGGATCACAATCAGTTTCTCCATAACTACCCCTCACTGCCAGCACTCAGTGAGTCTACACACTCATCCAGCATCAAGACCCGTGCTCTGGGATACTTTGAAGACACAACAGCAGCTGTGTTAGAGTTCAAAGGTAAACTACAGCAAGTCCTGAGAGACACATGGACAGACATCTTACAAAGACTTAACCATGTGGATGATTTACTGTCAGAACCAGAACCAAAGAGCAGAGCAGGATTCTTAATATATGCATGTGAAATCACACTGGATCCAAATACTGTAAACAAAAAGCTGTTACTATCAAAGGGGAACAGGAAGGCGATGGTGATGGATAATCAGTCCTATCCTAGTCACCCAGACAGATTCACTAATCAGCCTCAGGTTCTGAGTAAAGAGAGTTTGACTGGCCGTTGTTACTGGGAGGTGGAGTGGAGAGGGATAGTTCGTCTAGCAGTTGCATACAGGAACATCAGAAGAACAGGAGTTGAAGGTGAATTTGGAAATAATGACAAATCTTGGGCTTTAAATGTTTCCAATTCTAAATTTGGTCATGACAACATTTGGACCTTCATCTCACGTGGAGGTTCTTTAAGAATAGGAGTGTACCTGGATCACACAGCAGGTATTCTGTCCTTCTACAACATCTCCTCTAGAAAAGAAGGAGACGTTTCAACCATGACTCTCATCCACAGAGTGCAGACCACATTCACCCAGCCACTGTATGCTGGAGTTTATGTTCAGGGGTTTTTGGCTGGTCATGAAGCCTCTGCAGAGTTCTGTAAACCCAGATAGATTTTCTCTCCGACTGTTAATCAGGGTTCTTTGTTCTGATGTCTCTGCCGTTCTGACCTTCTGTATTTCTCTGGTTTAAATTTAGTTCTCTGTGTTCCAGGGCCCATAAAAGATACCACTGCTGATGTTTCCTGTCATATGACACAGCTCTATCTCTCAACATCAAAATATAAAACTCTCTGGGATCTAATAGTTTTGATTTAATATTTGTATTGATGTATCTGGATGATCTGGTTTCTCTTCCACTGATGTATGTGGAACTTACTCTTGTTGAAATAAGAATAAAGTGAATTGAACTTGCTTTTGTTTTGTTTTTATTGTGATCCAAAGAAGAAACTGAAACTAACATAAATTTAAAACTGATGCCGTTTTCTTCCCAATTATTTAGATTTTGATCAGAAAAATGACTATTTGCAGTTAGTTCTGTCTGGCCTCATAAAAAAAAAACTTGATAAAGAAATTTGGAACATGTTCTCTTTATTGCAATAAATTTTGAGTTGTGGCATCTAAATTCATAAACATTTCTTACAGAGTGCCTCATATGATGCTAGAAAAGATCAGATACATACCTGATATAAACAGGGACAACAGAAGCAACAATCTAGCCTGAGTTAAAGTTGATCACATTTGCATTTAAGATCAAGTTCCCGGATTGTTCAAACATATTTATAGACTCATGTTCTCTGTCAGATTTTCGAACAAAATTGTTGTAATGTTAATTTTTTGATCACATAGTTGTTTATATTTAATAAATTACTAATATAAAATATTAAACCAGAGTTACGGACAACAGTTCTAGTTTTAACAGAACGCCGGGAACTGAGCCGACCCAAACTGCCACTATCAATATGGCGGCGGCAACATGTTTGTTAATCTTCTCTTCCCCCCTTGTGTTTGCACTTCACCGCCATCTGGTGACCCTTTTAATGAACTGCACCTTGGTCGACGATACTACCTGCAGTTGTGTCTCAGCTTTGCCTCCTAAAACCTGGATCTTTACCTCAAACAGAGCTGAAATCACGCCAGATGCACAGTAAATTACTAATATTGGGTTTAGTGTTCGGTTGGGACTCAGGCTGTCATAAAACTGGGCCGTGAGGAGCTTTTTCCTGGTAGACATGGCAGGTTTTTGTCAGGTGGTTTGTGAGAAAACCCTATTGAATCTTATAGTCACCTGAGTGAAGAAGCTGAAAAAATGATCTTTTTCATGAATCTTGGGCCCACTGCTGTTACAATTTCTTGAGTAAATTATAAAACACAAATCTGATTATTTGTCTCTATGAAATCTGAAATCACTCCCCCCCCCCCCCCCCCCCAAAACAAAAAAACAAAAAAAAAAAAAAAAAAAAAAAAAAAAAAAAAAAAAAAACAGGAAAAAAAGGAGCTAAACTTTGCAAATATCGTTTGTATAAAATCAGTGATATTGTTTAAATTTCAAAAATGAAGAAAATTAATTTGACCCCTTTCCCTTCGGGGGAAGAAGTTTTCGCCTCCGATGTTTCCATCCGGATTATACACCGGCGGGTTGCTAAGGAGCGGACCCTTTTATTCCAACAGGGCAGCGAAGACAAAAACCATAGACATGAATACATATGGACAAAACTATAGACATAAATATATCTTTAAAATATAAATATTTTTATATATGTCTATGGACAAAACCGCTCCATTCTACAAGCCCTTGCCGAAATGATACGGAAACCCCTTACAAAAGCGTTTCCACCAATCATCACTTAGGCACGCAGCAGCATCAGCCAATCACAGAAGAGGATTCCGTATCATTCCCTCCCGCCGGCCAGGGCTCCCCTGTTGGAATCGGATCTTTCAACACTCTCCTCTCTCCGCCGGTCCGGTTCGGTTAGTAGGTCAACCTCAGCCCAGCATTTTTTTTGTAGTTCATCTTCATCACTCCCTAACATAAACCATGAGGGAAATTGTTCACATTCAGGCTGGCCAGTGCGGGAATCAGATTGGTGCAAAGGTAGGAAAAAGTTAAAAAGAAGTCGGGATTAAGTTTTTTTTCTTTGATATACTGAACTTGAAATGTTTTCGAAGTGACTTTTTTTTTGTCTAAACGGTTTCTGAAACACAATACTGAATTAGAAATAGTGAAAAATATATTGCGTTATTTAGGTTTTATTGGAACCTCAGAGCTGGAAAATCGTTACTTTGATTTTACTGTTTTCTGTTGTTCTAAACAAATAAGAAATTCTTCATTGTTTAATTAGGTAATGTGACTTATTTCCAAGTATAAAGTGAGATTGGAATAATAACACTGGGGAATAATAAATAACTGGAGTAATTAGTCGTCATAAGGTAAAATGAAGTCTATTAAAGATTAATTTCACCATATCACAATTCAAGAATATATGTTCTAGATGTAATTTTATTAATTCTAATAAACCAGTTCATCAAAAGAATTTAAGTTTTGCAATTTCTAATTCTCAGTGGCCTCCATTGTTTTTGTCCACATCAACAAAGGGGAATTTAACATTTAAAACGAGGTGAAAGCATCACTAGCAGCCATGGAGTGATGATTAATGGGTTTGGTCAGACTTTAAGAGACTCACAGGGCCAGCTGCTGCTGGTGAGGCTTTGTCACTGAAGAAAAAACCCCAACAAGAGGGTGAAAAGAAGAAATTTGCTGAGGCAGAGCAGAGGAATGCGACAGGAGGAGGGTGGGGGGCTGACAAGTGGTCCAGTGTCTGCCCTGAAAGACGGATGAGGTCATTTAAATGGCTGCCTTTCCGCTCAGTTGAGCATAAATTCAGAAAAGAAAAACCAGTTGACATATCAGTAACTCCTGTTTTCTCTGTTACTGTGCTAGGCTGCTTGAAAATGTCTTTTAGTTCCACATTAAATACAATATTTTATAAATCTGAGTGGTAATAGCTTAATTCTCCATGCGTCTGCCCCATTTAAAGCCTCACTGAACTGAGTTTCCTTTGCTGCAGGAACAGGCGTGGCAGCAGCAGCATATGGCCCTGATCACTGAACAAGTGTATTTACAGCAGACTTAGTGAGTGTGAGGTCATGAATGTTTCACAGTGGATTAACTCTGCTTGAAACCACTCTCTAACACAATCCACCCAAAATCCCCTCGGTCGGCCTTCATGTTCTCCCGTCATCAAAAATGCATTAAAGCAAAGGTTAAAAGGTCGAAGAAAGCTGCCAGTAATTCACCCTGAGCTATTTTTTCTTTGGTTTTGAGAAATTCACTTGGATGACTCCATTCAAATAATATAAAGCTAACATTAATAAGTTAAATATATCAATTAGAAGTAGGAAATGTTGAAAGAAAATGTTGCTGTAAGCTGCTTTTAGTGAAGTTACTTTGTCCTCTTCTCTTAAGACGCCCACAGATACAGTCCTTACATGAGATTAAGGTCAGCTGGCTGATCTGCTGTGACAGTGTGTGTTCTTACCACAGTTTGGTATGAGGGGCCGTTTAGGACAAAAACTATGTTTTGTCTCTCACACACTACTAAAAACTCATACACACAAAAAATATTAAAATTGCACATATATATACTATTAAAATGTCACACATATATGCAATTTTTCTCTCACACGCATACACAAAATACAAAAATTGCGCAAATACACTACAAAAATATCACACACGCACATGCATCTCACACGCATACATAAAAGACTAAGATTGCACATATAAACTAATAAAATATAGACTCACCTTGTGTATGTGTGAGATGGACTCTTTGTTTGTACGTGAGAGTGATGTCACGGAAGAGGCGGGACATAATTTGGAGATCAGATCGCGCATGCGTTGATACGACAGTGACGTCAGCTTCAAGTTGGATATTGGAGGTCCACGGTGTTAGCGGTGTTTAGCTCAAGGTAAATCCGATTTATGAACGCTAATTTCGGCCAGCTGTTCTCTCCCGCTTCCTCCTCAAGCGCTCGAAGGTTCACTTAGGTCTGTACTCCGGCGTTAGAGCCGGCACTAAAGCCTTACTCCGGCGTTAGCTAGCCGACTCCGGCGTTAGCTAGCCTACTCGGGCGTTAGCTAGCTTACTCGGGCGTTAGCTAGCCGACTCCGGCGTTAGCTAGCTTACTCCGGCGTTAGCTAGCTGACTCCGGCGTTAGCTAGCTTACTCCGGCGTTAGCTAGCTGACTCCGGCGTTAGCTAGCTTACTCCGGCGTTAGCTAGCTGACTCCGGCGTTAGCTAGCTTACTCCGGCGTTAGCTAGCTGACTCCGGCGTTAGCTCCGCTTCGTCCTCAAGCGCTCGGAGGTTCATTTATGTCTCTGACGCCGGGGTAAGGCGTTAGAGCAGGAGTAAGCGGCGTTTAGCTCACTCCTGATACGATTTATGAACGCTAATTTCGGCCAGCCGTTCTCTACCGCTCCCTCCTCAAGCGCTCGGAGGTTCACTTAGGGCTT
>CAEGAE010077288.1:0-19816 GCA_903067095.1 Girardinus metallicus
TCCGGGGTTAGAGCTGGAGTAAGCGGCCTTAGAACCGGCGTTAGAGCCGGCTCTAACGCCTTACTCCGGCGTTAGCTCTGGCGTTAGCTCCGCTTCCTCCTCAAGCGCTCGGAGGTTCACTTATGGCTCTGACGCCGGTGATACCGTCGTTTTTCTCAAGGTTGATCCAATTTATGAACGCTAATTTCGGCCAGTAGTTCTCTACTGCTCCCTCCTCGGAGGTTCACTTAGGCCTTATTCCGGTGCTAAGGCCGCTAACTCCGGCTCTGACGCCGGTGCTAAGGCCGCTAACTCCGGCTCTGACGCCGGTGTTAAGGCCGCTAACTCCGGCTCTGACGCCGGTGCTAAGGCCGCTAACTCCGGCTCTAACTCCGGAATAAGCCCTAAGTGAACCGCCGAGCGCTTGAGGAGGGAGCGGCAGAGAACGGCTGGCCGAAATTAGCGTTCATAAATCGGATTAGCCTTGAGCTAAATCCCGCAGCATGGAGATCCAGTATCCAGCATGAAGCTGACGTCATTGTCGCGTCAACGCATGCGCGATCTGATCTCCAAATGATGCCCCGCCTCTTTCGTGACATCACTCTCACACAAACATTGAGTCCATCTCAGACATACAAAAGGTGAGTCTATATTTTATTAGTTTATATGTGAAATCTTAGTCTTTTATGTATGTGTGTGACATTTTAATAGTATATATGTGCAGTTTTAATATTTTGTGTGTGTGTGAGTTTTTAGTAGTGTGTGAGAGACAAAACATAGTTTTTGTCCTAAACGTCCCTCATATTTGACATCTGCATTCGTCACACACAGAATCATCTACCAGCTCTGTGACGTCATGAGGCTCTTTGCCACCATTTGTTGCGACCGGGATGATATGAAATTTATTTTCTTCAGAGTAGTTTAGTTGATGTCTGAATATTTTTTATATGGGACTATACTTATCATTTTTTTTTACATTTCTGCATAAAGCCTTCACAAACATGCAGTGTCCCAAAATAAATGCACAGAATTGCACAGCTCTAACAACAACAAGAGGAACTGCAGGTAGTCTGAAAAGTATTTTGGTAGAACTAAGATGAAAAATGTATTTCTAACATTAAATTTTTTTTAAAAGCGACTTTAAAATAAGAAGTTGTTTTGTGTGGTTGTCAGGTTCGTCATGGTGCGGGCACAGGCCTCAGAGAAATCCTGAAGTCTCACGGTTCTGGTGGTGGGAAGCTGGTTGGAAGCACTGCAGAACAGGTGAGTTTTAATCATTTTCTGTTTCTCCCTCCCAAACAGAAAATGGTTACAATATTAGTGATTTTTGATTTTGGATCAGATGTCGCGACAGCATCAGGAGTGGATCGAGGATCTGGTCATCCGTCTCCTCTGTGTGTTTGCCTTGGACCGCTTCGGCGACTTCGTGTCTGATGAGGTAAAATGTTCAAGTTTCATACGGCATTTATGCTCTGCAAAAACAATAAATATTAGTTTTGATCTAGTTTATAATTGCATGATCAACCAAAACAAGCTCAATAATTTCCATTTGCATGATTTATCGTTTTTCTCTTTCTACCAAAAACTGGATGATAAAGTCTTCGGTCTGGTGCATTAAATTTAACCATTGCCTTTTTTGAAGGACGGTTTTGTGTACAGAGACTTCATAATTCAATTTATTTGTTGTTTTGTTTGAGATATTTAAAATGTCTTTCTGTTCCAGTGTTAAACGTTCATTAGAATTTAAAGCTTATGGATAAATGAAAATGCGTTCTTGCATTTTCATTTTGCCGTTACCATTACAGTTCTTAAAGTTGGTCAAAACAATATTGTCATTTATTGCAATAACTTCTGGGACAATTTATTGTCCAGCAAAATTTGTTATCATTACAGGCATAGTGCAAATTTCTTAGTCCATTTGTAACAGTAACTTTCCAGCAAAATATAGGAGTTTATTTCAAGCTAATAATTCCTTAATATTGACAAAAAATACTTGTTCCTTTAGCAGATTTTTGTACTTGTAACATGGAGAAAAATGTCTTGTTATAAGTTAAATAATCCATCAGTAAAACTAGAACTTTTTTAGAAATATTAAGAAATTAATATTTATATTAAGAAAAATCAAGCTTTTATGTCTTGTTAAAAAGTTAGTTTTGTCTCGTATTAATTTATTTTCTCTAGAAACTAGACCAAATTGACTTGGTAAGATGTTGGGTTTTTGCAGTGTTGCACCTGCTGACATGCAGCGCGTCATGTTTGTTTGTTTTTGGTGTTTCTGGGCAGGTGGTGGCTCCTGTCAGAGAGACGTGTGCCCAGACGCTCGGTGTCGCTCTTCTTCACATGAGTGAAAACAGCGTTGCCATGACGGTGGACGTCCTGCTGAAGCTGCTGAAGGAGGACCAATGGGAGGTCCGGCACGGAGGCCTGTTGGGGATCAAATATGCCTTGGCTGTCCGACAGGTACCAAAACTTTTTTTTTTATTTTCTGTAATTCCTTTACATGTGTGTAACATGTGAATCTACTAGCAGACATTCTGTTTTCATACCTTTTTATATTCTGTCCTGTTTTCTCCTCGTGTTTCCAGGACCTGATCTCCGTGCTGCTTCCCCGGGTGCTGCCTGCAATAACTGAAGGTCTGCAGGACCTGGACGATGATGTCAGGGCGGTGGCTGCTGCTGCGCTCATCCCAGTGGTGGAAGGGTTGGTCCTGCTTCTGCCCAACAAGGTAGTCCTCTTGCCTGCAGTTGTACAAGCAGAGAAAAACAACAAATCACCTCATTCCTCTTCAGACTCCATCCTCGTTGTTTACCGATCTACTGTGTGTAAAAATTTAATTGATTTCTAAATTTAGGAATGATTTTAGCATTGAATAGTTATTCACACCATATCCCTGGATGAAAACTATAGATGTGATGAAATCTTAAGTCTTTCAATTTTACATACTCAGTGTCTAACTCTAGTAATTAACTTGACATGCTCGTAAACTTGAGCAGACGTGCTTTTAGTTGTAAAGCCGTTAATTTAGAGCTGTTGGGTTATAATTGCGAATGCAGAATTGCACCATTTCTGTTAAACTGTGCACAATCTTTTCCAGTAGTGATGAACAGCTCTTACACAACTGAGAAGCATTAAGCAGCTGCACTAAAAATAGACCCAGCCAAAAAAAACCAAACCAAGATTTAACATTTAGCCAGGAAGTCCAAAGATCTCTTTTTGACCAAAAAAAAGGGATGTTGTTGCAAGAAGTTTGACAAGAATGTAAAAGTACATGAAGAAATAAATTGTCAAAGTGAAGCAGGTACAAGTTCCCGTTTAAGAATAGGAGAGTTCGAAAGAAAAAATCTCTCAGCTTTAATGTACTCATAATGCCTCTTTCACATTGCAAGATTTTAAGGTTGTTGATTTTCAAACCAAATCGTATATCTTAACAGGTTTGGCCGTACAGTTTGTGGTGAAGAGCCACACGGCAAAGACCAAACGCACGGGCAGATTTCACTCGCCAGCATTCCAATGTCAGACTGGAAATCTCATAAAACACGAGTTCAGAGCAAACAGACATGACCGACGAGGAAGAAGCGATGGTTTGAGGACTATTTTTAACTGAGGGGAAAACAAAACAAAAAGAAGTCTCTGACGGACTTTCTGGTTTGCCTTGGCAGTTGTTTTGTCGTCTGTGTTTCCGTTTCGCTTTCCGTCCACATGCTGTGGTACCGAAATAGTCCAACATGCTGAATCAATATCTCCAGTTTGAGGTCAGATCAGTCCTGATGTCCTTCCAAGCAAACTAGATCACTCTTAACCAGATTTGGATAGTAGCTAGTTACATTTACCTTAGCAACAACTTAGACAAAAATGCACTAGAGTATTTTTATTATAAAGTATTCTCTTCTCTTGAGTAAAATTTCTAGATATTTGACCCACCGAGTTACTTCACTGAATGAATAAACTTGTTTTAAGCAAAACTTCTCCAGCGTTGTTGAAATTCATATGCAAAAATGATTTAATTTACATTTTGCTCTGCTTGGGTCGCCTTTTTACCAAATACATTTTTTACTCTTGAGTAATTTTCTTGAAGGGCTACTTATTACTTTTACTTGAGTAAAAATGCGTTAAAGTAGTGCTACTCTTACTTCAGTACAATTTTTGGGTCCTTTACCCTCCGCTGCTCTTAACAATAGAGCTATAATGACAATCAAAACATCCTTAAGATTGTCATTAGTGGAAAATCTGGTCAAAAATCTGCATCATTTTCTTGCCGTGTGAACCAGGCATAAGAAATGTCGCCGTTAAGAATGCTGAAAAATGAAGTGTGCACATTTTTTGCTCATGCTAGACATTTTCATCCCAGTTGAACTTTCAGTTTTCATCCAACCACATCCCAAATATTTGTAGGACAATTTCTCGATAAGATCCACTTTATGGTAGAAAGGCTAACAGTGATGGAGAAGCGAGTTTAAGCCATAAAGTGACATCATCATCATCATCATCCTGGTTCAGAGCAGAGTGTCGTCTGAATAAAGCTGCACTTCACCTGCAGCCATTTGTCCCAACAGGGTCTTGAGCTGAAGGCATTGGCAGCATTAATCTTTGATGTTTGTGCTGCTGGTTTTTGATGCAACGCTGCTGTCATGCAGGTTCCTTTCATTGTGAACACACTATGGGACGCACTCCTGGACCTGGACGACCTCACCGCTTCCACCAACAGCATTATGACGCTGCTGTCTTTGCTGCTGACCTTTCCTCACGTTCGGCAATGCAGGTCCTCATATCGGCATCTCAGATACAGCTGAGGTCACTTGTTGCATAGTTTCTATTAAAACAGTCTTATTATTTTCTGTTTTTGCTGTAGCGTGGAGCAGTCACTGACTGTCCTGGTTCCTCGAGTTTGGCCGTTTTTAAGACACACCATATCATCCGTAAGAAAGGCTGCGCTGGAAACGCTTTACACACTGCTGTCTAAAGCTGATGAGGTGACTTCATCCACCAATTATCAGAACTAGAACTGAAATGATTAATCATGAAGGGTCGATTAATCGTTAACTGGAACATGCAGACTGAAGAAAGCCGTTTGCTAAAGTGAAAACATACCAGAGCAGTAATTAAGCCAAAACTATACGAAAAATATATAAAGTTTGCATTTAAGGTTAAAAAAAATAAATTAATCTGTAAATATTTTCTACCCAGACCTGCTGAATTAGTTTTTTTTTTTGTTCGCTACAAATGAGTAATCATACATTGAATTAATATGTTGCAGCATTTTAGGCAATAAAATGTTTCATTCCTTTAAAGAAATAATTTAATGAATTGCTTGTGTATGTTAATGTATAAAAACAGCTTACGAGGTTAAATAAAAAATCTGCAGACTTTGCCAATTTTTTTTTTTTTATCTGATTAATCTAGTGTGCTACCAATGAACTGATTAATCGGTAGAATAATTTATTAATGAAATTGCTAGTTCAGCCCTAATCAGAACCAGGGATGTAAATGTAAAACAGCACACTGGAGTTAAAGTACAATGATTTGATAAGTTATTGATAATTTTTTGCATTATTTTTTCTTTCCCTTCAGAGTTGTGCGTTTTGGATAAACCCCATCTTACAAGATATGTTGCGGCACATCTTCCAGTCCTGCATACTGGAGAGCAACGACGAAATACTGGAGCTCATTCAGAAGGTTAGTTGTAATAGCTGAAGACGTACTCTTCTTTTTAGAAAACAAAGATGTTTAACATGTGCAGTGATGATTTCTCAATACCCCTGATATCCCTTCCAATCCGTACTGATTAAAGTTGAAGCTGGTATCTGCGGTACTGATGCAAAAACTCTTAATTTGCCCGTAAAGCTCACAACACCTCTGAATTATCTGGTAAATTCAAACAGTCGCCCAACGACAACATTCTATTGATTTCAGTAAATAAAACCTAGATGATCTCAATATTTCATCCGCTGTTGTTCAAAGTAACCAGGAGAGGATAAAAAGGAAAGAAGCTCCGTCGTGCTCTTATTGCCGTTGTTGTTTGTTCAGTAGAAACTGAACACAAAATGTTCAGCAAAGACATCTGTGCTTCTGTTTTGATCACCACACGATATCTTGGTGCTGTTCTCTCAATTTCATCCGCCATTGTACAAGAGACCGGAAACGGAAAACAACGGCTCGTTGCATCTAGATTGATTTCAAAGTGCAAAAGCTTCCAGCTTGAAGCGCCGGACGCGTTTTTGATGCGCAAAACGCGTTGGGTGTGAACGCAGCATTGAATATTAAAAGTACTGATACTTGAATTTGAGAATCGATCTTGGAGCATAAAGGTTCGGTTCTGGAAGTACCAGCATTTCACCTCTGTGCAGGTGTGGCTGGAGCTGCTGTCTCGGGTCCCCCAGCAGTTCGTGGTTGCAGCCAGCTGTCCTTGGATGGGCGCCTGGCTCTGCCTGATGATGCAGGCCTCTCACATTCCTATCGACCTGAACATGCTGCTGGAGGTGAAGGCCCGCTCCAAGGTGACGCGCGTTTCTGTTTACTTTTTATCTGCACAGCTCTCCTTCCAACCGTCTCCTACACACGGCTGTGGGCGGACGTGATTCATTTCTTGTATTGGATATTTGGGAGAGACACAGTTTCTGGCCATTTCTAAAAAAAAATCAGGTGATGGTGATTTATTTATTGGGACTAAAGTTAATATGTTTGACCTGAAGGTGCAGCAATAAACTTCAGTGGTTGCTAGGTGACAAACAAATTACTTGAATTCAATGGGAAATGTGGTCTGTGTATTCAAACCAAAGGAGCTGCCGGTTTAAAGAAGCATTAAAATTATTCCAGCTGGTCTGAAAACATCAACTTGGAATGTTCATAGAAGTGTGTGTGTGTGTGTGTGTGTGTGTATACATATATATATATTTTCATTTATAATTAGTTTTTGTGTGTGTGTGGAGTAATTCAACAACGTAGCTTCAATCTTACTACTAGAGCTAATGTTAGTAATTCTCTTACCCATAACTGAATATATTGCATTAATCAAGAATCTGAAAGTACACTGAAGATTTACTGATGAATTACTTATAAATAAGATATCAGACCTGTACTCCCTCCTTTAAGCGTTTATTTATTGTATTAATGCATAACGTTGTGAATTAGAACATTCAGTAAACTTTGAAAATACAAATATTTTTTTTAAATCGTAAGTGTATGCTTCTGAAAGTTCATACTCAACATTTGTGGCCACTTCCTGATGTATTTTTATTTACTCTGTAAGGTAAAGTTGTGTGTCTATCTATTCGTACTTCAGGATAAGACTGGAGCAAAGGCTCGGCTAGGAAACAGTCAAGTGAAGGAAACGGTCCAGCAGTACATAGCCGGGGCTGAGACTGTAGCAGACGATCCGTTGGCGAGGGATTACGTGGTGGTCCGTGCCAGACTCATGGCCGCCAGGTACGTTTTAATAGCTGTATTTGGAATCTCAGATTGACTTTTGACTATTTCTTCTGAGAGTTATTTATTTGTTCCATGTCAGGCTGCTGGGAGCTCTGTGTAGGTGCATTTGTGACCCTCAGCTTAACGCTGCATCCCAGGAGATCCGGCCAGCCGAGTCTTTGGGACAGCTGTTGCTCTTCCATCTCAACTCCAAATCAGCCCTGCAACGGATAGCTGTGGCTCTGGTTCTCTGTGAGTGGGCTGCACTGCAGAAGGTAAATGTCCAGCATTTCAGAACGCTGCTGCTGCTGGCGTTCTGACTAAAACTAGGAAAATGAAGCACATCATGCCAATTCTTAAGTCCTTCCTCCGGCTCCCAGCAGCTCAGAGAACAGTCTTGTTTTAGTTCAAATGTCTTAGTACACTTTAAATAAGACAAATTAACTTCAAAGTAACTTTTCAGCAACAAACAGAGGCTCGTTTTAAGTAAATAATTCCTCAATATTGATGAAAAACTTATTGTTTCATTGGCAGATAAATTAACTTCTAATATAAATTAAATAATCTGCCACTGGAATAAATAATTTTTCCATCAATATTGAGAAATTATTCATTCAAAGAAAGCCTCTATTTATTACCACGAAGTTAATTTTAAGTTACTTTTGTCTTAATTCAAGTTTACTAAGATCTTTACACTAAAAACCAGACCAAAAATACTTGGTAAGATTTTGTGGGGTTTTTTTTTAATCCCTGTATTTATTATCACTGCAAAAACACAAAATCTTACCAAGTATTTTTTGTCTAGTTTCTAGTTCAAATATCTTAGTAAAATTGAATTAAGATATTTGCACCAGAAACTAAACAAAAAAATACTCTGTAATATTGTGTTTTTGCAGTGAACAAACTTCCAGAAAACTGAAAACAGCCAAAATACCGAGTTCCTTTATATTTAGACTAAAAACCCACCTGTTTAGATTTGCTTTTGAACCACAATAAATAAAACAATCAACATTTTGATGTGCAACAACAACATTCGACAAAATGTAGTCCTTCAGTTGTTGACTGCGTGTTCCTAAACTTCATATTTTTATGTTTTCATCATGTAAAGCACTTTCTGGCGGAAATGTGCTACACAAATAAACTTCTTTGGTTGAACTTGATTGTTTGGAGCCAGTTAGATTTGACCGCAGCCTCACACTGCGTCTGAATCTTCTTAGGATTGCCAGATGGTGTCGTCCATGGTGCAGCCGCGACTTCTGGCCGTCCTGACCGAGCAGCTGTACTACGACGAGATTGCGATTCCTTTCACACGCATGCAGAATGAATGCAAGCAGCTCATTTCGTTGCTTGCTGAAGTTCACATAGACCTTCAAGATCGCCTCAACAGCAGCGTTTTCACCATAGACCAGGCCAACGAACTGGTAAACCTACATTTAACATCTCCTTCATCCAGAAAAGAACGACCTGAGAGATATTCCTTAACCAAATCAGGAGTTGGAAAACATCCAGTTAATCATTATAAAATCATTAAGCTTTTGCTGTTTTGTGTCTGAAATATTCCAGATATTTAATTCTTCTCTTCACTCTGGTAATTTTCCACAAGCCCGGAAAACAGAAGTAATAAAAGTTTGTCTGGTTTTGTTCTAAATTAGTTCAGATTTCTGCTGACTGGCGTTATTTTTGTGATTACAAATTTGGGCAAAAAAACGGATCATGCGTGGGGCTCCTCAAGGCGCCATTTTTTTCATTTGGCATATTCCTCTTTTCAAATATGCTGATGAAACAACTTCAGATTAAAGTCAGTGTTTAAAAATACCATTATGTGTGGATGGGTCAGAATTTTCTTTTGCTCATTGTAGAAAAAACTGGTTTTGCCAGGAGGGTTGTCAAAGTGACTCGTATCTCAATATAATCGATACTAAAAAGATGCTAATTTGCATTAAAATTTGTATGAACTGATCTATTCTTATTTGCACAAATTGTAATTGCATTTCTTCTGGCAGCAGCACCACTGTAACAAATTCATCTCCTTCGTCCTCCGATGAGCTGCTGCTGCTGTGAGGTTGAAGCACGACAGAAAAAAGCTTTGTTTTCTTTCTGATGTTTGGTTTTATGCTTTATGGGTTTTTTTTTTTTTTACCAATTTTCCTGCAAAAGTCTTAAATTTGCCTTGTATGAAGGTTCTAGCCAAATAAATTACCCAAGCAGCTAAGGTAGCTTTGATAATCATGCAACACATCTACTGTCTGTGTTTTTGTGGGTAGAAAATGCTATATCAATCCAGTTTGTCTCTGTTAAAATAAAACCCCTTCTTTCTCGTTGCCTAGGTTACCACCATCTTCACAGAGACGACGGCAGGTCTGAACGCGAAGTCCAAGCAGTGGCTGGCGCTGGAGAGCAAACGACAGCAAGCCCAGTCTACGGTGATGGAGACCAACACGGAATGGCAGCAGCTGCATCTGCGCGTCCACATGTTCACCGCCTGCGCCGCCATCAACCTGGAAGTGCTTCCCGACAAGCTCAACCCTCTGGTGCGGCCGCTCATGGAGACGGTCAAGAAGGAGGAGAACACCCTGATCCAGAGTTACGCCGCTTCGTTCATAGCCAAGCTGCTGCGGCAGTGCGCCGTCCGCTCGCCGTGCCCCAACCCAAAGATCATCAAAAACCTCTGCGCTTCGGCGTGCATGGACCCCTCGGCCACGCCCTCGTCCGCTTGTCCCGTACCCACAGCGCAAGAACAGGCTAAAGGTTTGGAGAGATCATTAACTAGAAAAGTCAGAACATTAAAGCTGCGGTATGGAACTTTTATAAAGAACATGTCTTTTCTTTTCTTTTTTACATACTTGTTAAAACTGTCACCATGTTGCGACAGTTTTTGCTTATTTTAATTGTACGAAGTTCTTTAAACATTCTGTGAGTAAATATATTTGTCCATTTTGTCATAACAACTGGAACTTTCAATACCTAGCAAGTTATTTTTGCAATTTACCGACTATTAAAAGCGTGCCCCTCAGATTAATTTCACTCCTTTCTATGGCGGGAATTTTTCAGACAGCGCCAAGTGTGGCGGAATTACGGTACTGCAAATTTGGCTGCGTTGTCACTGACGTGTTCGGCCTGGAAGGGTTGATGTGAACCAGATAATCTGTGAAAATATCGGTCTCTTCCACATCCTCCCATCCTGTTGCTGTATGCCCCTGACCAAAAACAACCAATCAGAGCCGGGAGGGGGAGCTTAGTGCTGTCATCATGGTTACAGGAAAACTGTTTATCTGCTGTCATTAGTGGCTATGCTAATTCACAACCATTTCTGCAGAGACCAGCACCACACGGAGGATGATTGACAGCGCTAAGACCCGCCTACTGGCTATGATTGGTTGTTTGTTTTTTTAAAACACTTTTTATTTGAATTTTCATAGGAAATATCCATACATTTGTTATATTCTTAATAACGATAGAGATATAATTCACACACATATAGCCCAAGTTTGCGTGGGCTTTAATGACACGTAAATGAAAAACGTTTGATTCAAACATTTATATCAGAAATAAATGACCAAACGAATAAGAAGATTTAACAAAAAGAGAGAAAAATCCCAATTTCATTTCTACACACCAACTGTTTTCTTTAATCTTTTTTTCCAGAGTCACACATATCTATATTTAATTTACTTCATCTGAGTTTTGTATCTTTAACAAATGAATAAAATGAAAACCAAACCTCCGCAAATTTTTAATGCTTCCCTTTCTGTCGCTAACATCTGTCTAATCCAAAATGCGGCACTCAAACTATCTGCTCTTTTCCAAAAGAGCTCAAAAGATTTTTTTTTTCTGGCATGCAAAAGACGCATTGATTGGTTATTTCTAGCCAGCACTGGGAGATTATCAGAGATTAACGGCCTCATAAATATCTGTTTTTATAAAAGTTACATATTTCAGCTTTAACATTTGCAGCATTTCTGTGTCTCAACATCTAAGGAGGTGGGCTGGAAAGAGATGGCATGCATCACATAGTCAACAAAACCCAGGGGATCATCACTCTGTACCGCCACCAACGGGCCGCGTTCGCAATTACAAGTAAAAGAGGTCCAACGCCGAAGGCGCCGAAAGCGCCGGTGACGGAGCTTCCTCCTGGCAGCACAATAACCTCCGATAACGATGAGGTAAAGACGGACGCACGTTTTCTCACGCGCATCAGCAGCAGATTCTCTGTGAACTGTTTTTTTTATTTTTCTTTCTTCTTTTTAAAGAGCAAGAAGCAGTTTCTTGTTCAAAGACGAGGAGCGGAGTTTGCCCTAACGACCATTGCTAAGCACTTTGGTGCGGACCTCAACAGGAGTCTGCCGTACCTCTGGGAGAACACGGTGGGACCGTTGAAGGCGGTCGCCAAGGAGAACCTCTGCATCGGTACCTAGGCAGTTCGGCTGTCAACGTAGTTATTATTGCAATAAACTTGTTCTTCTGAACCAGTGTGTGTGTCCTGTGTGTGTTTTAGACAGGCAGGCCCAGCTGGAGAGAGGCGACGCGGCAGCTCAGGAATTGGTCAACTCTCTGCAAGTTTTGGAAGTCACGGCTGGAGCCATGGCGGCTGAACTTCGACCTTTGGTAAGACTCATTATCTCTCCTGTAGTGTCCTTGGTGATGCTGCCAAGCCCCTTCTGCGCTTTAACCGGTTGTCACTTGTATGAAGGTGCTATATCAATCCAGTTGGATTCGTCTGTGTTGGCAGAACGCTGTTCTTTCCTGCGTTTTGGAACCACTTCAATCGATTTGATTGGTAGCATCATTGGTGGACACGGCAACTAAAAACTGGTTGTGCTTATCCTAACGCTGCAAAAACACAAAATCTATCTAATAGTCTCACTTCTAGTGTAAATATCTTCTTACACTTTTATCTTTTTAAAAATATATAGGAGCTTGTTTTAAGTAAATAATTCCTTAATCTTGGTGAAAAAGTTCCAGTTCCATTGGCAGATAAATTAACTGAAAACAAGACAATTTCCCTATGTTTTTAGTAAAATAATCTGCTAATTGTTCAATTATTTTTTTCCAATATTAAGGAATTATTTACTTAAAACAAGCTCCCATGTTTTGCTGATAAGTTGCATTTAAAATAGTTTTGTCTTAATTCAAGTTTACTAAGATATTTGCACTAGAAACTAGATGAAAATACTTGTTCCACTAAGAATGTGTGGAAGGGAATAGGAGCTGCTGCATAAAGTTTTTTCCCCCTTCAAAATAAGAGCATGAATATAAAGCATAACTACATAAAAAAATTAACAATTGATGTCCAAAACTTTAACTCGGATGTCAGATTTTACTCAATGGAAAATTTGCAAAAATGTCACAAAAAATTAATTTAGTGGAAGCTAAGTGCGCTGAATGTTTTCAAAGTTAGAAATGGCGCCAAATAAGAAATTAGCTCTGCTATTAGCGCGATAGCAGAAGCGTGCCAACCACAGGGAAGCAGACTGGATTCATTGATCCGGCCTGTGGGTTTACATTACAACGGCGCAGCCTGCATCACACAAATACACCAAGAGACTTTGGAGATTTTACATTCCTACCCAGTAAGGGGAACACCCTGCCAATGGAGACAGCCCGACCAGACCAGAACCAGACGTTAACCGGTTAAAGTGAGAACAGGCTTCAGTCAGAACCTGCCTGCACTCCCAGTCACATGCTGCTGTTTTTGACCCAAACATCTCCAAACATTCACCTCTCCTCTCTTATTCCTCCTAGTTACTGGAACACCTACCTCATTTGTTTACATGCCTGCAGCACCCGTACACAGCGGTGCGGCACATGGCCGCGCGCTGCGTGGGCGTGCTCAGTAAGATAGCCACACTGGAGACCATGAACAGTTTCCTGGAGTCTGTGCTCCACTGGTTAGCTGCTATCGACGACTGCACGAAACAGGAGGGCGCCATCGAAGCGCTGGCTTGTATCCTTCACTGAAACGAAGTCAAAGTTTATCCATCAGCCACATTTACAACAACCTCAGCTTACTAAAGTGATTCGCAGCAAATAAAACCTTTCCATACCAGATTCCATTTTAATCAATATTTAAATTTTGTTTTACTTCTTTTCTAACAAAGAAATCACAAACGACAGAATATATTTTCAGAAAGTTGCTTTTATTCCAATGATCCATTTTGTGAGTTGGATTACGGAGCATCAAGGCCAGACTCAGAATTTTTGTTTAATTACGAGAATATAGTCATAATATCAGCAGAATAAAGACGCAATTTTACCAGATGCACGTCTTAAAATTACAAACAAAAAGTTGAGGAAAACGTGGGCCTGTCGCAATAAACAATAAATCAATTAATAACGTGGTCAATTAAAAATGAGCTCAATAATTTACATTTGCATGATTTTTTTTTTCTGTCTTTACCAAAAACTGGATGGTAAAATCTTCAGCCTGCTGCTTTGCTCTCAAAATTGTCCTCATTAACATTTAAAGTTTATTCGTATTATATTGAAAATGGCCTCTAAACAACAATTTTATCGTTTATCGCGGTAACTTCTGGGGCAATTTATTGTCCAGAAAAATTTACCGTGACACATTGATGTGTCACAATGGTACTCTGGTAATATTATGACTTTATTCTTGTTTTATTTTAACTTTGTCTTAAGTAATAAAAAAATCTTTGTCCACATAAATGGAAGCTGTAAAACGCTCTTGTCAAACAAGATGGCCGCCGTAGCGTGGCGACTTCACTCTGAACTATGGAAACCTAAGGACATTGGATTAATCTATAAAATTGGATTTACACCAGTCAGATGTAAAGTCAACATTTAATCACAGTGTTGACATTTGTTTTGGAAACGTTTGTTTTTTTCTGCGCGTTTGTTCCCTTAACCGGCGCTCTCCAGGTGTGATGGAGCAGCTGGACGTCGACATCGTTCCCTACATCGTGCTGCTGGTTGTTCCTGTTCTGGGCCGCATGAGCGACCCCAGTGACAGCATTCGTTTTATGGCCACTCAGTGCTTCGCTACATTAATCCGCCTGCTGCCTCTAGAGGTACGTTCTCCCGTTTTGTCGGTTTAAATCTTTATTGTTGGCAAAAGAACTGAAAACTACCAAATTACTTCATCAAATCGCAGGCAGGAATACCAGATCCGCCGGCAATGTCGGCCGACTTGATCCAGCAGAAAGCGAAAGAGCGTCAGTTTCTGGAGCAGCTGCTGGACGGCAGGAAGTTGGAGAACTACAAGATCCCCGTGCCGATTAAAGCGGAGCTCAGGAAGTATCAGCAGGTGAGCCGCTGGTCAGCTGTTGAGCAGCAGATGAAAAATTAATTTGTTTGAAATGAATAAAGATATAAAGTAGAAACAGGAAAAAAGTGATTTCTTACTCACTTGGATAAGAAATAAAACGGACAGCGTTGAGGAGCTTAAACTACAAATGTAGTTTTCCAGAATTAGCTTTGTTGTTAGCCTCCAGCACCGTTGGCATGTACAGCTGGATGAGTGTGGAGACAAACAAAATGACTACAGTCATCCTGTTATTGATGAAATGTACGGAGCATCATAAAAGTAAAAAATTGCATAATTTTCTCACTCTACTACAGTTTTACCTTCCACTAAACTTTCCCTGAATATTTGTGGATATTATATATTGAACCTTGTGTTATTGTTTTTTTTTGTTTGTTTTTTTTTCAAATTCATGTTTTATTTAAAAATAGAAGTTGAATAGAAACTGAATGAGTTCTACATTACTTTGTGATCTGAGTTTTACATTTTAGACTAAATGAGATTAACTTTTTGTAGATCAGGTTGTTCGGAGATTACGCCTCTCTGATGTTAACACAAACACGCTGCTGTGTCCTGCAGGACGGCGTGAACTGGCTGGCGTTCCTGAACAAATACAAGCTGCACGGGATCCTCTGTGACGATATGGGCCTGGGGAAGACGCTGCAGTCCATCTGCATTCTGGCAGGAGATCAGTACCTCAGGTGCTCAGTTCAGGTTTAATTAATCAAGGACAGCAGAGTTAAACGACGTTACACGATAAAAACAAAGTAACCGTTGCTTTGAACAAAGGTTTTGTTGCAAAGAAAACAAAATTAGAATTACCACACACTCTGAATTACTAAAACTTCTACCATCACACAACACAGTTCATTGATTAGTGGACAGAAAAACATCACTGCGTATTTTCACGATGTAAAACACTGAACTGTGTTGTTGCTGAAATTTGCTACAGTGCGTCAGCTTTGTTGTCGCATAGCTATGCAGTGTTGGGTGTTTGGGTTCATCTCCGCCTTCCCAATGAGGCCAGCTGGCGGTGGAAACGCTTTTCTGAATATGAGAGCGCAACGCACCGACCCGTGCCGTACCAGTTGGGGGAAAAGACACAATTTTTTTTGAAGAGCTTATAAATCATCCCCACTTTCAATTTGAGCACATTTACAACTCTCCTTCTTCTTCATCACAAGCTGCCATGTTGCACTTAGGACGTTTTCACACCTGATAGTCCATTAAATTCAGTCCAATTGGAGACTGTAATTTCAACGTTTTTTCCATTTTCACTGCATTGTGTCAAACAAACCAAAAATAAAGAACTGTTCCCCTCCTCACCTGTGGTGGCGTTGCACCAAATACCAGTGAAGAAAACGACACAAAAGCCTCAGAGGAAGTCAGAATTTATCTGGAACCAGGTCTCCTGCTAGCACTAAACTAGAGCGTTTGTTTTGGTTGTATTTACCCACAATGCCCTGCCCGGTCTCTGCTACGTTTGGTGTTCACATATGCATCCAAACCGCATCAGAGTTCACTTCAACCAAACAGAGACCGAGGTTTACAGGAGGACCAGAGTTCAGTTTTTTTTTTTTTTTTGTTTGACTGTGCGTTCACACTTCCCCAAATAAACCAAACTATCCAGGGTAGCAAATTAGAGTTTGATTAAACACTCAAGTTGACCTGAACCTTATAAACAAAACATCCAACTCCTACAAATTCCCATAAAGGTCTGAGCTTTGTAACGGCTCTGAAATGTAACTTCATTCATTGAGATCTCATTTATGAAAAATGCTCCTTCTGTCTGTTTTTGAAGCTCTAATGCTAACTTTGTGCTTTTCAGAGCTCAGGAATATGCGAAGACCAAGGCAGCAGACTGCAGCCCCCTGCCCTCGCTGGTGGTGTGTCCGCCCACGCTAACGGGTCACTGGGTGGACGAAGTGGCCAAGTTCTGCTCCAAAGAGTTCCTCAACCCGCTGCACTACACCGGGCCTCCCACGGAGCGAATGCGGTGAGCATCAGTCAGCTAGCTGCAGGAGCATGACTCAGACTTACCCTGCAGGACTGAACAAGCAAGGAAAGCGTTTGTTTGTTTTTTTTTACATAAAGCCAACACTTGGATGACTAACCGAGGCTCTGCGTTTCAGGTTGCAACATCAAGTGAAAAAACACAACCTCGTAGTCGCTTCTTATGATGTCGTGCGGAACGACATCGACTTTTTTAGGTGAGGATCCTCCGAGTTTCTTCACATCTTACGTAAAGCAGGGGTGTCCAAACTTTTTGCCAAAATTGTAGATTCAAGGGTAATCGCAGGCTCAAAAAAAACAAAAAAAAAAAAACACCTAAAATCAAACAAATAAAGTAGCTTGATATTTATTGTAGAGAAAAACTTTAAAGGGATTTTGAAATTTCTTCAAAAATCCTTTTAAAATAAAAGGAGTAAATTTTACTCCTTTTCATAAAAGGAGTACGTATCTGCCAAAAACTCAGATATTTTCTAGAAAAACGTTTGAATTTCAGAAAGCTTTTTTGTTTACATTGTCAAAATTTCATCAAGTTTTTTTCGACTTTTGGAGCTCAGAAATTTTTCTTTTTTCTAGAACATTTCTGAGATTACTCTCAAAATTTGTTTTTTGGCATAAATTTACTATTTCTACTTTAATTTTGCATGTTTGCTGTATTAAAAAGAAATTCATATAGTTTTCAGTTTCTTTTGGGTTTAATGGGATAAAATTCAGTAACAGGATTTGTGTCACTTTCTATCAAAACATTTGCTATATTTGTCAAGTTTATGAAAGAATAAAAGATGATTTACAGCAAAGTTGGCTTTTCAGGAAAAGTTAAGTTTAAACTTGGTTATAAAAGGTTAAATACTTTGTGTTGTACTTTACATTTTCCTGTGTAAGAAAATTATGTAAATTTTTACCCTGATTACAAACTAAAAGTCTCCATCTGCATCTAAATTTGTATCATTTCTGAACTGCAGTTTTAGCCGCAGAAACTAGTCTAAGGGCCACAAAAGGCCCCGAGCCGCATTGTGGAAACCTCTGGCTTAGAATCATTCCATTATAACAAAATGTCTGTTTTTTATTTTTTAATAGAAATATAAAATTTAATTACTGCATCCTGGATGAGGGTCATGTGATCAAGAATGGGAAAACCAA
Source organism: Girardinus metallicus (assembly GCA_903067095.1). Taxonomy (NCBI): domain Eukaryota; kingdom Metazoa; phylum Chordata; class Actinopteri; order Cyprinodontiformes; family Poeciliidae; genus Girardinus; species Girardinus metallicus. Next base: position 17,796 of record CAEGAE010077288.1, read on the forward strand.
GTTGTCCAAAGCCATCAAGCAGCTAGCGGCTAACTTCAGGGTCATCCTGTCGGGAACGCCCATCCAGGTGAGTCCTCAGAGGAAGCTTCGGCTCCCCCTGGTGGATCCACTGAAACCCTCCGCTTCCTCTGCAGAACAACGTCCTGGAGCTCTGGTCGCTCTTCGACTTCCTGATGCCCGGCTTCCTGGGAACAGAACGCCAGTTCGCCGCTCGCTACGGGAAACCGATCCTGGCCAGCCGCGACGCCAAGAGCTCGTCAAGAGAGCAGGAAGCTGGTACGTCGTGTTCCCAGAATGCAACGGTCCAACGCAGCCTGGAACAATAATTCGGGTTGAATGAAATGACTGAAGGGTTGGAGAGGAGAACAGGAAATGTTGTCTAAACCTACCAGGATGCCTGCCCTCCTTCTTTACTTCCTTCCTTTTTTCCTTTGCCCTTCTTTCCACCCTCCCTCCCCTGCTGCTTGCTTTCCTTCCTTCCTTTATTCTTTCTTTTTTCCTTCCCTCCCTTGTTTTCTTCCTTCCCTCCCTCCCTTGTTTCCTTCCTTCCCTCCCTCCCTTGTTTCCTTCCTTCCCTCCCTCCCTTGTTTCCTTCCTTCCTTCCCTCCCTTGGTTTCTTCCTTCCCTCCCTTGTTTCCTTCCTTCCTTCCCTCCCTTGTGTCCTTCCTTCCCTCCCTCCCTTGTTTCCTTCCTTCCTTCCCTCCCTTGTGTCCTTCCTTCCCTCCCTCCCTTGTTTTCTTCCTTCCTTCCCTCCCTTGTTTCCCTCCCTCCCTTGTTTCCTTGCCTTCCTTCCATTTTATTCTTTAGAAACTTGAATTTGTTTATAAATAATTGTTTAATGTAGAAATTGTGAAATGTCGTTATGATCGTTGTAGAGAAACTCTTAAATTTGTCTTTTCAGACTGAAATGTAACCTTATTTTCTCGTTTTAAACTGCCGATGCGCGTCTCCTCCTGCCAGGCGTTCTCGCCATGGAGGCTCTTCATCGACAGGTTCTGCCGTTCCTTCTGAGGAGGATGAAGGAGGATGTGCTCCAAGACCTTCCTCCTAAAATAATCCAGGACTATTACTGCACTCTCAGCCCTCTGCAGGTACGTGGGCTCTCTCTGTTAGTTATTTACTTCTAAACACTTAAACATAGAATCACTTATAGAAATCCAACATGTTCCACTACCGTTCTAGATAATAGAAGGAGCTGAAATGTGTCAAATAGCAGCTGGTGGGATTTGGGGACCTCTTCAGGCCAGACTGAAGATTGCAGTGAACAGAAAACTGCTTTTTGTCCCATTTGGGACGAAAACTCTCAGTTCAGCTGGAAAAACACCTGGGAGTTAAATATAAATTAGTTCTCAGGTTGTTTCCAGCAGGAAAACGAAATCGTTCTGCATATTTTACACATCTTTGATTAAAATAAGTCAGTCCTTAAAACCCGACCGGCTGCTTGCTTTCCTTCTCTCCGTTTTTCCTTTTTACTGTCCTTCCTTCCGACTAACTTTCTTTCCTTCTATCCTTTCTTCCTTCCTTCGTTCCTTCTTTTTTTTTGCAGGAGCCAGGATTGAAGGATGCGCTCAGATGTCGGGCTGCTCTTAACAGACTAACATTTCTTCACCTGGATTTGTTTTCAGTCGTTTTCGCTGAACTTCTTCATCCTGTTGCCGTCAAAATGCTCAACATGCAAGATGTCGGTTTTTCTCTGTCGTTCTCTTCTTGTCTGATCTGTTAAAATCCTGAATGCGCTCTCAGGTTCAGCTCTACGAAGACTTTGCGAAGTCTCGAGCCAAAGCCAGCGTGGAGGACAGCATCTCTGTAGCCTCCAGTGAGGAAGAGGAGAAGCCCAAGCTGAAGGCTACGGGTCACGTCTTCCAGGTACCGAGACTTTTTTTATGCAAACTTCGGTTTGTTTATTGTAATGGGCATCTAATCAATATCAATAGAAAAAAACGTGGGGTGCTGTGGTGGCGCAGGTGCAAAGCACAACCCACATATGGAGGCTTTAGTCCTCATGCCGGTAGTCGCAGGTT